>CM022759.1:7991110-8093610 GCA_012411365.1 Ameiurus melas
CTGCTCCCTGCCGCTCTGACCTTGGAAATATAATCCCAAACGCTCAGCATGTCTTAGTCACACCTCTGGAATCTGATCTGGAGAGAAAATGGCGTGAAGATGAGTGAATCAGTAGCAGTGTGTGGAATGAACACAGTGTTTTGTGGCTTCAATACTTCAGGGTTTAATAAACTTCTAAAATTTGGGCGTTTGATATGTATATTGCATATTGTAATTATTATTGAGAACCAAATTAATTAAAATAATAATAATAAAAAACCTTTAAAAAAAGTAACAACAAACAATAATTTCAGATTGTGGAAGCTTAAAAAAAGTAAATCAAGCTTCTTAGGAAACCTGTCGCTATACATAATCGTGCATCGTAGAAATGTTGTTAATTATTACGATATGATATTTTTGGTCATATCGCGCTCCTCTAAGTTTGTCAATTCTCTTGAAGCAATTCAAACATTTTCACAGACTCATCCTGTACTAGTATTACAATGCTTTCAAGAACGCATATACTCCACATCCAGGGGGCGTGTCTTATTCTACAGAAGCAGCGAGTTAGCAGTTACCATCGCCCGTCTGTATGTTTTCGGCTGTACATCAGCCTGCATGCTATCTTCTTTTCTGATGGACAATAAATGTTTGGATTTTGGAAGTGGGTGGAGTTTGTGTCAGGGTTAAAGTGGGTGAGAAATCTCCTAGAGCTGAAGAAAGGGTCATGTTATATCAACTCTTTTCTCTTCTCCATATTTAGCTAGCTCACTAAGTTAACATCAGGTGTGTTTAGATTGCGCGGGACACTGTCGGCTGTTCGAGCAGGTCAACATGCCGTCACTCGGACTTCCTGTTTCAAAAAGAAATAAAGATACGGAATCAAATCAGGATTCTTAAGACAGTTCATGATGACTTTAAGGATTTCTGTGCTACTCTTAGAAACTAATAGAAAACGTGTACCCATGCAACATGTGTGCGTTTTTTTTCTGAGAGCATGCTAATTCAGCCCTGGGGTTTTTGTTGCGTGGATAATTACGGCCTCGTGGGAGAGACACATCCCAGCATTGATCCTGCTGCTGTACAGAAACCATGATTTACCCACAAGCAACTAATTCCCTGAAGACTCCTCCTGCACGGACTTAAATATCCGTTCGGTTTCGGAGTTTTATAATTGACACGTCAGGGGGTTTCAGCAGACAGGTGGCGTAGAATTCTCGCCTAGAATTGACCAATAGGAGGACCCCGAACTCACAGGACAGCTACAGATATGCCAGTGGTGGGTGAAAGATAGATGTAAAGGAAATAATAGAACAGTGCTTTGTGTCTCAGTATCTCTAAATAAATACTCTTATTCCTGGAAGAACCCAGAGTGTGGTTGAGAGCATACCTAAAGAGCAAGGAGCGATCAAAATTGTTCTTCCAGTTCAAGTCCAGGACAAAGTTAAGGCATGCAAAATATCTCATTGTTTGAAGCATTTAATCCGTTATCCATCCATCCATCCATCCATCCATCCATCCATCCATCCATCTTCTACTCCATACTCCTTTTTCAGAGTCACAGGGAACCTGGAGCCTGTCCCAGGAAGCATTGGGCAAAAGGCGGGGTACACCCTGGACAGGGTGCTAGTATTTAATCCGTTACTGTTTTTTAAATGGAAAGAATTCACCACAATAGCAACTCCACCAAAAGTCAGTGATCGGGTAAAGAGGGTATTAGTCAGAAAATCAAAGAGACTAAAGGTAAATTTAACATGATGCTGACACCACCATGCTTCACACTTGCACTTCATTCAACATATTATTTGACTTGTGATGTTAATTTGTTGTACCAGAACTAATTCAGGGTTTATACAGGAAAGGCAAGGAGTTGCACTTATACAAGCACATATACAAGCACATATTTTTTCGTTTGTTTTTCCTTCCATTTCGAAATGATGGAATATTTGTGCAGATCCATGGCATGTCATCCCAATAAAATCTATAAAATGTCTAAGCGTTGAAGAGGAGTGAATACTTATGCAAGATACTGTCAGAGTTATTATTATAATTTTTGAATCAATGTGCTAAAAGAATGTATTGGAGCTGCACAGTATTGGTATCGACTGGGTTTTGCATTATCTCATGCATTACTATCAGCTTTGCTGTGTGTAGTATTGATTTTTTTCCATCCTCCGTGGTCCTGCAACAGCGCAGTACGAGTCATGGGAGTGATATCAGACGGTGAGCGCACTGATATCAATATCAGCCGCATGTCATCGCCACATACCAGCTTATCAGTCATTCCCGCTTTTTATTATATGACAGTTCCCGCCCACGCGATCTGATTGGTTATAAAGCTTTCCAGCTTCAAATCCATCACTCGGCTGGTCATGGGGTTGCCAAGTAGCTGTCACGGTAAAGTCATATATTTTTAATAATAATCATCATATCGTCCAGGCCTACGTACATGATGCACATACTGAAAGTGTGTGTGAGACAGAGATAGAGTTCAACGTGATGCTCAAGCAACCGTTTAACAGTGAGCTTCTGGATAAGTCGCTTATAAATGGTAATGTTTCATCAGTGTATGCTGTAAATGTCACGTAAACAAAATTGACATATTCGTAAACATTTCATCATACGTTTCATAAACAGACTTGTGTGACGAACAACAAGCAATCCAATAACGCGACCTGGCATCGATCTCGGTTCCCTAGTTTACATTGTGTTTGCGTCACGTGACCTGTGAGGAGAGATTTAGCGCTCTGGCAGCTCATAGCAGGGATTCCAGCCAAGTGTCACCTGAAACCATGATTTGTTTTCTTCATCTGGTGTGTAAAGAGCATGCTGTTTCTGATGATGCCCCCCCTTTTCTTTCTGTAGGAAAGAATCTTGAACCTGCGTAGCTCGATCAGAATCTCAGAGCTAATCCAGAGAGACAGGATAGGGTCAGAACCGGAGAGCGCTGTTCGGATGATGAATTAAAAAACAGAAAAGAAGAAGTCCAGGAAGTCAGGGCAGACAAAGATAAAGAACTTCAGAAAGAATTTCGATTTAGGGCACCAGTATTAATATACTCATGGTGGACCTTGGTGTTCGAGTCTATATTGTGAAAAAAACAAAACAAACCCCAAGCTTTTGGTTTAATTAACGCTTGTATGTGTGTGTGTGTGCATGTGAGTAACGTCAGACTCAGGGGTGTTAGCTCTGTCGCTAAATGCAGACAGCAGACTGGTGCGCTAAAAGGTGGTGACCTAAGTGTTTCTGCCCAAACATGATATACACATACACACACACGCACGTGCACGCCAAGATCCAAAGTGTTTGCTAATGCAATGTTTCCTGCCTTAAATAGCCTCATAATTTTAGGTCATGATGAACGTGTCCATGTTTTTAGCAAAACAAATTTCACATATTTCATAAAGACTAAAGCTCTAAGTTTTTTGAGGCAAAGAAAGTGTTGAATGTCTGATACACAACTAGCCGCACCGTTAATCACAAAAATATTTTAATGTTAAGTTTTTTTTAAACTTGTTTATCGGAAAATAATCAACTTCATAACAGTAACTGGTGTGAAAATTAGCCCTTCCCCCACTGTAACAAGGCTCCTTGGTTCCACCCCATTCCAGTTAATGTTTAGTTTAAAAATTAGCTGATTAACTGCTTCTTTAACACTGGTGTGAAAGCTTCTGATAGTCCACTACTTCGAAGGAAAATTGATTTCCACTTAATGCAATGATTTCTCAGTTTAGAAAACTAGATTTGACTCAGTGGTAAATAAAGCATTCTGGATAATTTGTGGATTTGTGATGAATGACTTTTGGGATCTGAATTCAGAAGAAACTTATCCATCAATCATGTAAAACATCTCAAAAACGATCATTAATGAACATGAGCGCTAATCTCAGGTCAACGCCGAACACAAGCCCAACACGACTGGGAAAACCCACGCGTGCTCAAAGTCCATCAGCTCAGCTTTGCCACAACGTGACGAGAAATAAAAAGCGGTCCCTGACCATCCGTGACGAACGCCTGCTGACTGCAGAGTGGTTCCAAGTTCGCTCCAAACCTCTTTATTATACACGACAGGTCGATAATAAGCGCAGCCTCCCTGCGTGTTAAGCAGCTCACACGCTGTTTATGAAATCCAGACAGCTGGGTGCCATCACGCTCATCAAGACTACACCGAGATCAATATCCCTGTGCCGTCTAAAATTCACACTCTGTTTATTTCCCAAGGTCAAGATTTGAAGGTTGAGATAGTTAAGGCACCATCACTTTAAAATCAGGACTGCTTCTCAAAATAGATGATGATGATGACATGTCGGGCATGTCAGGGTATTATGAAGATTTTTATTTAATAATATAGCAAATTCGTTTGCAAATCAAACAATATTCTTTATTAAACATATCTCTTCTTATTGGCTGTAAGCAGTAGAGCTGAAAACTCAGAACATTTAGAAAGCTGTATTAATTAGGGCGATGAAGCTGAGCTACTGCTTCGGCCCTGGTGGTGATTATTTTCCTAATACAGCACACCCCGAAGTGTTTTATAGAAAACATACTGTATGGGGAGAAAGTCTGTTATGTTTATAATGTTCATATAAACAATTTATTTTTTTGTATTTGGAGACCAAAATTTTAAACGTCATTCTTTAACAGAGAATAAAAGAAGCAGGTGAGAAAATATGAACCAAACAGATAAACAAGGAGGTTAGAATGCGGTATAAATCCCTGGAGTGATTGAAATGAAACTACAAACAGGTGTGTTAGCCATAATAGTCGAGAGTCGACCAGATTGGGATCAGGAGTGGTAGCTGCTGGCTCAGTAATGGAATTGAATATGACAGTTGTTGTCTTCTTGAAGGATCATTTTCATTTTAATGAATTCAAATTGTAGATAAATTGTTGTGGAAAAAAGGGATATTCCCCATTCAAAAACCATGGGGGTGCAAACGTTTGCACTCCGTTGAAGCATGGCGGATGCTCAAACAGGGGTTAATGGTTTAGAGTTTTATTTTAAGTAGAGCTGCAACAACTAATCGATAATAATCGATTATGAAAATCATTGTCAAGGAATCTCATTATTGATTAGTTTGGCTACGTGCGGCACGGGATGCATTTACTTACTGTGTTACTTCTGTTCCCAAAACACGCTTCGGAGAGTAAATACCAAAGTTATGTTCCAAATGATGTACTATCCACGTACACTATGCACTATGTACTCTACGGTGTAGTGCATGAATTTTAGAATGGTAATTACATCACTAATTTAACACTAGAGATTATTTTACTAACCGCAAGTATAAGCCGTTTCCCAGTCGATGGTGCATGAGGTCAAACAAACGTAATGTGACGCCGCTAGCTTTAGCGAATACCCAGAGTCAAGGACAGTGAATTTCTTCAATGTACTCTTTATATCAGCGTTACCTTTTATACCCAACATGACCTCAGTCCATTTATATTAAATGCCCTGGAGAAGACTATAACCTGTAAACTTTGCAAAGCGGAGCTCGTGTAGCACAGAAGAATGACAGTGATGCATGAGCATGAACATGTTTATATCCGGGTTCGAATTTGGTGTTCGATGGAGTAAGACGTTAAGTTTGAGTCTCCTGCTGATTTCGATCAAAAATTGTAATTAATTACCACTTTCTTTTGTAATATAATATTTTTTATATATAATTTATACATAAAATATTATATATATAGTATATTTTGACTTATTCTACTTAGTTTCCTTATTTGTACTTTTAACTCGGTGGTTCGTTAAAGATGTCGGGGAAAATCTCGAAAACCGGTGGTAGCATTCAGACAAAATTGAGGTCTGGAGGGCGCACCGCGAGCACGTCTCCTTCTCGTGAATCCGCAGCCGCGTCTCCCTCTCACCATGAACCTGCACCCGCGCCCGCGCCTCCTTCTCCTCAGGAATCCGTAACCGCGCTCCCTTCCCCCTGTGAACCCAACTTGAGTTGCTGGCCTTACTGAGGAAGGACATCGCTGATTTTAGGAAGGAGTTCCAGGAGTTTCAGGATCATCTGAAGCACCAGGAGACTCACCATGAGAATCAACAGAAGACTCTCAGGGATGCGCTATCTACTATCCATCATGACCTGCAGGTCATGAGAACACAGCAGGCTAGTGATAAAGTCGCTTCCGATGCCACCATCTCAACACTGAAAGGTATTGTTGGGGAAATGGGGCACACTCTCTCCGGTTGCACCGATGATATCGGTCATATGAAGAATACTATCGAGTCTCTCACTGCGACCGTGTCTTAATTAGAGAATAAATGTGAGGATTTGGAGTCGAGGTCACGGCGCAATAACGTGAGGATAGTCGGAGTTCCAGAGGGCCCTGACACCTGTACAACCGCTGCTGTAGCGGCCTTGTTAAAAGAGGCGTTTGGTCTGGAGGAGGAGCCGGTTTTGGACCGGTCCAACCGGACCCTTCAGCCGAAGCCGAAGTCTGGTGAACAACCACGAGCTATTGTGTGCAGATTCCATTACTACAGTGACTGTATTGATCTGACCATCTCCGTTTTCCCTGACTACACAGTCAAGACAGCCCGGGCCCGGGCCGCGTTTATTTAGTATTTATTTTATTAATTATTATTATTATTATTATTATTATTATTTTTTTTTAAATTATTATTATTTTTTAATTTGTATTTATTTATTTATTTATTTTCTTTGATAATATTCTTTATTTTAATTTGCACTTGGCCATCCTGCTCTATAGAATTCGAATTCTTATTGTGGATATTGTGCATTACTTTGTTCAGAATTTTTTTTGTTTATTTATTTATTTATTTATTTATTTATTTATTTATTTATTTTAATCATCTTATCTATTTATTATTATTATTATTATTATTATTATTATTATTATTATTAAATTACCATTTAAAAATATATATATATATTTTTTTTTATGTGCTACACTGTGTAAGATTATTAGTTATAAGTCTTTAAAGGTAAAGGCATATTTGTTAAGTGCAGATCGTTTATTAGATTTGAAGTCAGTAGGGGACTTTTTTCTTAATGGAATTTGTTCTTTTTTCGTTTAGGTTTAGCTTACTCTTTGTCCACTTTTTGGACAACCGTAGGTGGGAAACACTACTGTCTCCCTTATTTTATGGAGACTCTGGGTGTGTGGCGGGGTGTGGGGGGCGCGCGGTGTAAGGTCCCACTTCGGCTCTCATTGGCTATTCACATTCCTATGGTTTACTTTATTTAAATGGTTAATAGTAACATTGATCCCAGCATAGCTGGGACAGGCATGCCTTTAAGATTTATTAGTTGGAATGTCAGAGGTATGGGTAATCCTGTTAAGAGATCTAAGGTTTTTACACATTTGAAATGTTTGAACTCCAATATAGTATTTTTACAGGAGACGCACCTACGTATTAAAGATCATCATAGGTTACACTGCCCCTGGGTGAGTCAAGTCTTTCACTCGAATTTTAATTCGAAAGGAAGAGGGGTTGCTATTTTAATTGACAAAAGGTTACAGTTTTCATCCACTAATGTTATTGCTGATGTTATAGTAGATATATTATAGTTGCTGGTACTTTAATGCAAAGACAGGTATTGTTGGTTAATGTGTATGCTCCAAACTTTGACGATGTAGAATTTGCTAATAGATTGTTGAGCAATCTCCCTTTCTTAAATACTCACGTGTTGATTTTCGGGGGAGATTTAAATTGTGTATTTGACCCGAACTTGGATCGATCTAATCCCCGTACTCTGAATCAATCTGCAATGTCCAAAACATTTTCCGATTTTATGTGTCAGAACGGTCTCGTTGACCCCTGGAGATCTCGTAACCCCTCTCTTAAAAAGTTTTCTTTCTTCTCCAAGGTTCATAATTCTTATTCGGGGATTGATTATTTTTTTATAGACAGCACTCTAGATTCTTCCGTAGTTTCTTCCGACTATTTGGGTATTGTAATTTCTGACCATGCGCCTCTACAATTAGATATTAATCTTTCTACTTATAAACGTAGCCGACCGCCTTGGAGATTTAATTCTCTTCTTTTAGCAGACAGTGAATTCTGCAAGTTCATTTCTAGTTTTATTGATGACTTTCTTTTCTTCAACCAGAATGACTCCACCTCTTATTCACTGTTATGGGAGACATTTAAATCCTATATCAGAGGGCAGATTATTTCTTATTCTGCTCACTGTAATAAAAAACGCACTGCTAGGGTTAATAAACTAGCATCTGCAATCAGTAGTCTTGATCAAAGATGTGCATTGAATCCCTCCCCAGAACTTTTCAAACAGCGCCTTGACTTACAGGCAGAGTTTAATCTTATTTCGACTAAAGAAGCGGAACACTTACTGTTACGTACACGTGGTTCATATTATGAACATGGCGATAAGCCGAGTCGTCTACTGGCACATCAGCTACGGCGACAGGCCACTTCTCGTCTCATTCCTAGTATTAAAAACACTTATAATATTGTCACTACAGTTCCCATGGAAATTAATGCTACTTTTAAATCCTATTACTCTTCGCTTTATAAGTCAGAATCTCCAACAGATAATACTAAAGTGAACGCATTTCTTCAAAACCTCTGTAATCCTGTTATAGATACGAATACTGCTATGCGATTGGATTCCCCACTCTCTCTTGAATAAATTTTAAATTCAGTTAAATCTATGCAATCTAACAAAGCTCCTGGCCCGGACGGGTTTCCAATCGAATTCTTTAAAGCGTTTATTGGAAAATTAGCTCCATTGCTTTTGGCTATGTTCAACGAATCTTTGGAACGTGGGTCTTTGCCTCCAACTCTGACACAAGCCACGATAGCTCTGCTCCTAAAGGAGGGTAAGGATCCATCTTCCTGTGGTTCTTATAGACCGCTATCACTGCTGAATGCAGATGTAAAGGTGTTGCGAAAGTAATGGCATCTCGGTTAGAGAATGTACTTCCTTATATTATATCTGAAGATCAGAACGGTTTTATAAAGGGACGTCAAATGTTTTTCAATACCCGTACACTTTTAATATAATTTATTCAAAGCATTCAGCTGTTCACCCTGAGATTGTGATTTCATTAGATGCTGAAAAAGCATTCGACAGGGTTGAATGGGAGTATTTGTTTGCAGTCCTGAGGAAGTTTGGATTTGGGGACAAGTTTATTTCCTGGATTAGCCTCCTTTATTCAACCCCTTATGCTAGAGTTCAGACTAACGATACTTATTCGGATTATTTTGCGCTCGGACGAGGGTGTCGCCAAGGGTGTCCTTTATCACCACTGCTTTTTGCTGTTGCCATCGAGCCGCTCTCTATTGCACTAAAATCTTCCTCCTTGTTTAAAGGAATAGTTCGATATGGGCTAGAATACTTATTGTCGATATATGCTGATGATTTGTTATTGTATGTAACTGATCCTACCGCCTCTATGCCTTCTGTTTTGGATGTTCTGGAGTTTTTTGGTGTTGTCTCTGGTTATAAACTAAATTTAGATAAAAGCGACTGTTTCCCTGTCAATATTCCAGCTCTGTCTCTCCAACAGTCAGATCTACCGTTTCGATTTAGTCAGGCAGGTTTTAAATACCTAGGTATCAATGTGACACGTTCTCTATCTAATCTTCTATCAGCTAACTTTACTCCCCTTATCTCAAAGGTTAAATCTAACATTCAGAGTTGGGGTAACTTACCACTTTCCCTAATTGGCAAGATCAACGCCGTCAAAATGAATATTTTACCGAAGTTTATTTTCTTGTTCCAACAAGTGCCTATATCTCTCCCAAAATCATTCTTTGATTCATTGGATAAGATAATTAGTACATTTATTTGGGGAGGGAAGCCACCAAGGGTTAGTAAATCTTTATTGCAGAAATGTAAACTTATGGGAGGACTTGCATTACCCAATTTTCAATTCTATTACTGGGCTGCGCACATCCATAAACTTTGTTACTGGGTTCAATCTCCTGGATCTTCTTGGTCTAAATTGGAATTATCTTCTTGTAGGGAATCCTCTTTACCTGCTTCTATACACCTCTTTACCTACAAAACTTTCCCAATATACTGATAACCCTGTTGTCCTCAGCACACTTAGGACTTGGTATCAATTTAGACGACATTTTAAATTTGTAGGTGCATCCTGTTTGTGTCCTTTAGTGGACAACCATCTATTTCCCCCTTCGTGTTTGGACTCCTCATTTTCAATGTGGTATGACAAGGGTATTAAACAAGTTAGAAATTTGTATTCTGATGGTGTGTTTGATAGCTTTGCCAATTTGGCATCCACTTACGATCTCCCCTTGACACATTTCTTTCGGTACTTTCAAATACGGAATTTCGTTTCTAGATGTTTTCCTGATTTCCCTTCTGCTCCTTCAGAACTGGCTTGGGAAGACCTGTTTTCAAATAACCCACATCAGACAGGAATGATTTCTAAGATTTATGATTTTATTTTGACGCAAGGTAGTGGGTCGAGTAATAAAATTAGGAATGCGTGGGAAACGGAATTAGGAGTACAAATAAGTGAGGAGTGTTGGGAACATGCTATAGGGAGAGTACAGACTACCACTTATTGTGCTCATCTTGGACTTATACAGTTCAAAGTTTTAAATAGAGTACATCTGTCCAAGTCGAGATTGTCTGTGATGTATCCGGATGTAGAGGACTAGTGTGATAAATGCCATGGCTCTCCCTGTCATCTTGGCCATATGTTTTTCTTCTGCCCTGAACTCCATGGTTTTTGGTCTGGCTTTTTTACCATCATGTCCACTATTCTCAGGGTATTCTCAGGGTAGATTTAAAGCCTTGTCCATTGATTGCAATATTTGGGATTCCTGAAGCTTCAATTCCTTTGAGCTCGATACAAAAGGATGTTATTGCTTTCACATCCCTTATAGCAAGACGTTCCCTACTGTTACATTTGAAGTCTACCCATCTATCTCCCAGTGGATAAAGGACGTGATGTTTTTTCTGAAACTCGAGAAAATAAGATATACGATGAATGGTTGTACTGATAAGTTTTTTCATAAATGGCATCCCTTTATTGCATACTTTATGGAGTTACAGACACTACCCACTTAAAGGTTGGTGCCTGTTGTTGAATTTTATAATATCTCTATAACCAGCGATAGTTAATGGGTAGCCATGATGAGCCGGAGGGGTGGGTTGTGGGTTCAATTTTGTTTTTCTGTGAAATCTGTGAATATTTACTGCTGGTGCTCATTTTGTTTGTATTTTTGGGAAATGGTGGGGAGGACAGAACAGAAAAGGCGATTTAGATTGGCTTAGCAGTTCAACAGAAATGTTCATCAGAAGGTCAGCAAAAATGTTTAATTAAAAATTAAAAAGCAACGTAGAAATGTAGAAATGTTCAATATAAATGAAACTTTAGAAATGTTTAGCAGAAACGTATAGCAGAAATGTTTAGCAGAACTGGTCATTAGAAATGTTTAGCAAAAATTGTTCAGTATAAATGTAGAAATGTTCTGTAGAAATGTTTATCAGAAGTGTTCAGCAGAAATGTTCAATAAAAATTAAACTTTAAAAAAACCAACATGTTTATATCCAAAATGCTCCTCTATGCTTGGGGAAACCGATGTGAGTTGCTTAAAAGGTTTATTTTCATTATATGCTGTATTTATTATAACGGAAGTGATCTGTTAATAACAAGGCTGCGTCGTTCTTCACAGCGTGTAAACGTGATAAACAGTGGGAGCGTGAGTAATATCTATAATGTCTAATTAAAATGTTATGATCAAAGTAAACACAAGTTAAATAAATAGCTGCATGCAGCAATTAAGGGGCCAAGCACAAGGAGGCTAAACGAGGAGCTAAACAAGCATGGCAGGGAGCATCAAGACCAACTGTAAATGGTTGAAAAGTCATAAATGTAAACAATTGTTATATGATTTATGACTTTTCAACCATTTTGCCTAACATCATATAAATTGTATAAAATTGCTCTTTTTTACAGTTGGTCTTGATGCTCCCAATAGGTGGCTCTGTGACCAAATTGATGCGGTGTAGTCAGAGTACGGTGACAATGATGAATGCAAAGTCTGGTGTCAGTATAACAAAGCATTGTAGAGATACTGCCTTAGACTGGTTTTGGCGTCACGCCATCAAATTTGTTGATGCAATATACGAAAACAGTTCTGTCTATCGACATGAAATCCATAACTTTTTGCTAGCGTGGTCTGACCTCACACTTCAATTTTGGTGAAAATCTGAGCAATGGTCTAGGAGGAGTTCGAAAAAGTATCAAAGGAAATCAAAATGGCGCACAGGAAGTTTGGCCGACTATGGCAAAATTTGTATCTGTGTACTCAGCATGACCCACGGAATGTACCAGAATGTAAGAGACCAGTTCCATTACAATAGGAAAAAATATTCAAAAGCAATTAGCATTTTTTAACATTTCATTATAATTTTTTACCAGGAGGTGGTGCTGCCCTGAAACTTTTCGAGTACCTTTAGCACATGGTGCCAAAGACCCAAGTTCCGTAATGATCTGCCAAGGTGTTTGTAAAAAATATAGGGTTTAGGACATGCTGCACGGAATCTAAAGAGACCAGTTTTGTGATTTTTGGCCAAACCATTCAGAAGTTATAAGCAAAAGTATAAATTTTTAATATCTCCTGACCACTAGGTGGCACAGCACGAAAGCACAGTAGGTAGCCTCAGCTCATGCTTGTGATGGCATTTACCAAGACTCGCCTCAATACGCTAAAGCGTTGCGGAGAAACAGTCTCGTGTCAAATTTGCCGTGCTCTTTGTTGAATTCGTTACCCGTTTTTTGCCTGACATCTGATTGGCCGCCCTATGTACCACCCCAACATTTTATTCCCTGCTGGCAGTTATTGATGCTGATTGACGCATCATTTCACCTCTTGTCGGAAGAACAAGTTTTTTTTTTATGTTCACCGCCAGTGCGTGCAGTTTTCAAATCGAGGACAAAGAAGGTTGCAAGATACTGTAGAAAAAGAAAGCATCATATTTTAAGTAAGTTTCTAAGGTTTAGCATCTGGTTTGTAAATGGTAAATGTGCACTTATATAGCGCTTTTATCCAAAGCGCTTTACACTGTGTCTCATTCACCCATTCACACACCAATGGTAGCAGAGCTGCCATGCAAGGTGCTAGCTTGCCATCGGGAGCAACTTGGGGTTCAGTGTCTTGCCCAAGGACACTTCGGCATGTGGAGTCACCCGGGCCAGGAATCAAACCGCCAACCCTACGATTAGTGGACAACCCGCTCTACCAACTGCGCCACAGCCGCCCCACAGCCGGCCCAAAGCCGCCCACAGCAGCCCCGGTTTGTTCGCTGTATAACTTTTATTAGATGCTGCGTGAGTTAATAAGGCTCCAATAGGCTGCCTGTAATGTTAGGACAGCGCATATAAATGAGGCGATAAAAGCCTGGCTCCGTTTAGTTCCTTTTATTAAACAACATCCAACAGCCTTTAACAACCTCTGTGCTCGCACAGCTTCATCTCTGAATCTCCGCCAATTCACCACCACACTGTCCCTATAAGATACACATCTCACTAACTGTATACATGGTATACATGGTACTCTCTGAATTACCAAATATAACCATACATATCCCTATGCTACCATTCCACTACAAGTTCATCAGATTAAAGAGATTGGTTTGCAATTTAGCATAACAATCCTTATGCTTACATCTGTGCTAGTAATACACGCATATACCATGCAGTGTGTAAGTTATAGTATACAGATGTTGAGTTAATGTGGGGAAGTAAGCTACAGCTGTCAGTGTTCAGCGAGTTAACATTTAGCAGTTGAAATGGATTAGCTAGCTCAGTCATTTCACTTCGTAGGTGATTTTAATGTACAGTTATGGAAAATGGGGATTTGTAATGAAGATAAACACATACTACTGTATCTTATCTCCTTGGAGATTAAGCTTTATTTTTATTTTATTTTATTTTTTATTTTAATATTTTGGATGTTCAACACTTATAGACACAAACAGAGTGTCCAATTCTTTCCACTATGTGTGTGTGTGTGTGTGTGTGTGTGTGTGGACCCCTGAAAGTAGCAGTGGCCACCCCTGGCCACCCCTGGCCACCCCATGTATAAAACTCTAGTTCCACCACTGATTGTATGTAAACAATCATGCCAGTAAAGTTTTGTAACAGCGTGAGACACAGAGACAGAGAGAATAAGAGAGAGAGAGAGAGAGAGAGAGAGAGAGAGAGAGAGAGAGAGAGAGAGAACGAGTAAAAGAGAGAGATGCGAATTAAGATATAGAGAGACTGTGTGAGAGAGACAGTAGACCTGGAAAAAAGATTGAGAAACAAATAGAGAGAGACAGGGAGTCAGAGAAAGACAGCAAAGAGAGTGAGGCAGGGGGAGAACGGGAGAAAGAGACAGAAAAAGAGCGAGACCAGGACAGAGAGAAAAACAGAGGGAGGCAGAAAGAGACCCAGAAAAAAAGACAGAAAGAGAGAGAAACAAGGAGAGAGAGAGAAACAGACAGGGAGGGAGACAGACAGAGAGAGAGAGAAGGAGACAGAGAGGTTAGAGAGAAAGAGAGAGTGAGAAAGAAAGAGGATGGTTACTCTGATGGTTACTCACTCAAGTGGAGCTCTAGAGATCAGAAATTATTTTGAGTGTTCATGTGTCTGGCACTGATGAGAGGCTTCCGTCTGGCCTCTCTGCCATAAACCCAAGAACAGTGGAGTGTTGCAGTGAGGGTTGACCTTCTGCAAGTTTGTCCCGTCTCCACACATGATCTCTGGAGCTCAACCAGAGTGACCATCGGGTTCTTGGTAACCTCTCTTACCATGACCCTTCTTCCATAGAGTTTGCCCAACTTTAGGAAAATTCCTGGTCGTTCCAACCTTCTTCCTTTTAAGAAGTATGGAGGCCACTGTGCTCTTGGGAACCTTCAATGCAGCAGAATTCTTTTTGTAGCCTTCTCCAGATCTATGTCTCAAAACAGTCCTGTCTCTGAGCTCTGCAAGCAGTTCCTTTGACCCCATCGCTTGGTTTTCGCTCCAATATGCATTTGCAGCTGGTAGACCATACATAGACAGGTGTGTGCCTATCCAAATCATGTCCAACTATTTGAATTTGCTACGGGTGGACTTGAGATGCACCTGAGCTAAATTTCCAGCATCGTAGCAAAAATACTTACAGTCTCCTCTGAAAGTATTCAAACAGCAGGGCCAGTTCTTGTGATTTGATATATGCTGAAGGCATTTTGGTTTGAGATGAAAGAGATGATTTAAATTTTATTTCCTGATATTTACATCTTTATGTGTTAAACAACTTAGAACGTGACAGCTTTGGTGGCAGATCACTAAGTTTTTAGGTGAGCAAAAGTATAGGAACAGGTAGTGTTGAAGGAAATGAAAGTAAATAACACTTAATATTTGGTTGTATATTTCTTGCTTGCAATAACTGCATCAAGCCAGCCACTGACCCACTCTGATGCTTTTGCAGGCTTGTACCACAGCTTTGTTCTGCTTTTGCTTGTTTTGCAGGAGGGGGTTGGCGGGGGTTCTCCTTTCAGTCTCCTCTTCAGGTGGTGAAATGCTACACAACTGGGTTAAAGTGGTGATTGACTTGGCCAGTCTAAAACCTTACAACCCCCTTATCATGCTGCATGATAAAGTTCCTCTAAATTACATTTAGTGTATTTCTCTATAAATTGGCAGACAGGACCCTCAAAATTATTATACAAATTGTTGTATTGGATATGCCCAAATACTGTGCAATGGCTCTGTTAGATTTTCCCTCTTTTCTCAGCTTCAGAATACCTTACTTTTCTCCCACAGACAGCTCCCTGTTCTTCAAGTAGGTGTATTCGTTTGAACAACAAAGTCTTCACAGAGAAAACCCAGGGCTCAAACCAAGAGTACACATTCAGAACTATTAACCATTGTTTTAGTATTTTGTATATATTCCAATATTTACAATCTTTATCAGTTTCCTACTCGGTGCTTTGGCAACACCTATTACAAGGAATCCCGACTATGAAGACTTATAGGCCTTAATATAATTGCCCTCTCCTACTAAAATCCATTGTGAGAAACACCTGAAATATGTTAATACTACAATTACTTGAATGCGACTATTTAATGTGACTTGTCGTTTGGATTTTACCTTGTTACTTCAACTGTATTGTTAAAATAAAAAAAACAGTCGGCAAAAACTGGCAAAAAAGATTTCGGGTTATTTTGGAGCATGTGTGGGGCTGGTGACGTCATCTCATAGAACTTAATGCCTAATATATTAAAAACTAAAGCAGCACAAACGGAACTTTTATTAGCACAAACCAGCACAAATGATTGAGACTATTTTGAATGAATTTGGAGCATGTGGGGGGCTGGTGACGTCACCGCACCATAATTAAATGTCTAATATTTTAAAAACAAAGCAGCACAAATGAAAATTTTACGTCACAAACCAGTACAAATGAAGCACAAACGATTGAGACTATTTCGGGTTAATTTGGAGCAGGTGGGGGGGCTGGGTTGGGGGGGCAATTGTTATGGCACAAACCAGCACAAACGAAGCACAAACGATTGAGACTATTTTGCTGACGTTTTGCGTTGGTGGGGGGGCCAACTTCACGCAGGTTGGATTTTGCCCCGCTCTCGCCTCATCACCCCACTGATCATCTTCATTTTGATGTACATTTTGAATAATATCTTCTATATTAACCTTCTCGCTTATTTTACACTCAGGTTCAAACTGAAAACGCTGAAGACATATTCATATCGCTGTAGGTTTGCTGGAGAATCAAGACCGCTACAACTACTTGATGTCACTACCCATAATGCATTGCAATGTAAACAGCAATGGTCTACGAGTGCAAAGAGTTTTGTTTTTTTAACCTGAGAAAATCTAGAGTATAGCGGATTTACACAGTGGTTGTCAGCGTTAATCTAATAAGCCATACAAGTCTTCATAGTCGTGGGTCCCTTTAACTCCATGTCATCCCAGTAAAGCTGTTTTGAATTTGAATTTGAGAGGCAAAGAGAGAAAGAGATACGAGGGAGAGAGAGAGAGAGAGAGTCTTTGCTCAGTAAAGAAAATTAATTTTAATTAAAACGATGACGATGAAACAGGTGGAAAGAGAAGAAGCAGAAGGAAGGAGAGCAGGTTAATAATAAAGACTGGAAGGTAGTGGACACCTGCCAGAGTCACACTATTGTGAACTATGCACACAGAACCAGTGTTTAACCTCCACTTCCTCTGTGTACAGGAAGTTCAGAAGTCATGCAACCTCACGGCTACGAATTAATCAGCAGTGAGTCAGTGTGAAATCTGACTTTGCTCCTTTACCCTTTATCAGTAAACCTCCCGACTCCGAAACCTGATCTCACGAACTGTCGCTGGATTTGAGCAGAAGACTGCGAGACACGCTACAAGCTCTAGCTCCGCACCGAATATGAGTTTAAGAGCGCTGTATTTAGGCGCAATTTGTTAGTACGTTTATGCGTTTTATACATGAGTTTCATGGTTTTACATCAAAGCACTCTGCTATGAGTCATCACTAAACAATACGACAGACTTCTTCTACTATGTGATATGATGGGGCAGAGAGAGACAGACAGACAGAAAGAGAGAAAGAGAGAGAGAAAATGAATGAAGGAGAAATGTCTGTCGCGATAATTACTATATCGTCTTATCGCACGATATATGGTCATGACCTTGGTGATTTTTGGTGATGCAATATATCGCCCATTGTATTTACATTAAATTCATGTCACCAACATTTTATCCGATCACACTGCCTCAGTCGTCTCGTCTGCTCTCAGGGTCGGAGGCGGTGGCGGGGCTCAGGCAGCTCCTCCACACACAGAGCGGGCAGCAACACGTGAAGATTTTCCTGACGACTACAGCCAGTTTGGAAGAATAAGTCCAAATTGACTTGGATTCAAAGTCATATTCCACAGCTCCAGTGTGGGAACATTCTGGCTTTAAGCCATATGAGAGAAGAGAGCCAATTAACGTGAACGCGCCGGTATGTCGACTTTGTTTGAAAACATTGGTAGTGAAAAGAGGTTATACAGCAAACCTAAAAAGTCATCTAAAACATAAGCATCCCATGCAGTTTCGATCTGGGAACAAAACCCGCAATTGGAGACGGAGAGCGGTCTTCCAGACAAGTATTACAGATACCTTTGCCTTCTCTTAACTCCCTATATAGCAAAAGAGATACAGCCATGAAACAAATGTATCTCCCAAACTGCCATTCCAACCTTGTACACCAAAGTGAAGGAGATAAAACACTCTTCGTCTTTTACTCTGCAACTACAGATATGTGGTCACGATCAAATATGACCCCTTTGTGAACAAAGGTTTATTTATTGTTTATTTATGTTTTATTTATATATATATATATATATATATCCTAAATAAATAAATATAACACATATAACAAAAAGTAGCTATCGTGACCGGACAAGATGTGATAGGACAGAGAGACAGACAGGACAGGAGAGACAGAGACAGACAGACAGATACACAGATAGTACAGGACAGAGAGAGAGACAGACACAAAGAGAGAGAAAGTGAATGAAGGAGAAATGTTCTACTGGGATGTGATGGGACAGAGAGAGACAGACAGACAGACAGACAGAGAGAGACACACACAGACACAGTGAGACAGACAGAAAGAGAGAGAGAGCGACAAAGAGAGAAAGTGAATGAAGGTGAAGTGTTGATCTATGATGTGACAGGACAGATAGAGACAAACAGACGGAGAGGACAGGACAGAGAGACAGAAAGACAGACAGGACAGGAGAGAGAGACACAGATAGAGTTAGAAACAAAGAGAGAGAGAGAAAGACATAAAGCATTAAAGTGAATGGAGGAGAAGTGTTGTGATGTGACAGGACAGAGAGAGAGACAAACAGACAGACAGGGCAGATAGCGACATAGATAGTGAGAGACAGACAGAAAGAGAGAGATGGACAGGGAGAAAGAAAGTGAGTGAAGGAAGTGTTGTGCTGTGATTAGACGGGAGAGACAGATAGACAGGACAGGGCAGAGATAAATAGAGACACACTGAGACAGACAAAGAGAGATACACACAGGAAGAGAGAAAGAGACAGGCAGACAGAGAGAGGATGAAGGAGATAGAATGTTTGGCTATTATAGGAAAGAGGCAGACAGATTGAGAGAGAGACAGACAGAAAAGCAGACACATAGAGAGAGAGAGAGAGAGAGAGAGAGAGAGAGGGAAAGATAAAGAGAGAGAGTGAAAGAGAAGTGTTGTGATATGACAGGACAGAGAGGTTTACAGAAACTTTCATGGATGTCAGAAGTGTCATTCGGGGAAATCAGTGTGAAAGGGAAGGAAAAAACAACTCTGACTTTGTCCTCTCCTGGCAAGGGAGAGATGGAGAGAGAGAGAGAGAGAGAGAGAGAGAGAGAGAGACAGAGAGAGAAAGAGAAAGATGCTCCAAGGTCAGTGATAGAAGGAGAAGGACAGAAAGCTGAGGGAGAAGACAGATGAGAAGAGGGAAAGAAATGGGGAGGGGAAAGAAAATCTGAGAAAAAAGAGTAAAAGATAGATAGAGAAACATGAAAGGTAGAGCAATGTAAGGGTAAAATATTAAGATGGACAGAGTAGAAGGTAAAAAGTGAGGCAAAGATGGAGGGAGAGTAAAGAGACGGGAGCAAAACTAGAGAAATAGAAATAAATAAATGGAGGGAGGAAAGGAATAACAGATGGCAAAGTGGAAAGGCAAGAGGACGAGAAACAGAAATCAGAGATTCTTCCACACAGAGGAGAATGGGATGGATGACACAGAATGCTGATAAAGAGAATGAAGGAGGGAGAGAAATGGATAGATACACATCGATAGAGAGATAGAAGGAGAAGGACAGAAACCTGAGGGAGAAGACAGATAGAACGAGTAAGATGGAGGGGAGAGAGAGACAGAAAGAGAGAGCTACAGACAGACAGGACAGAGACCATGAAGCTCTCAAATGAACTCTTAAGAGCTAAAAAGGTCAACTATTCCATGTGATGGACGAGTCAATAAATACTAGTAACCTTTGGAACAACTGAACACAGATGGGAACATACGGAGGACACGCTTTGAAAATCTGAGCAAAGCAACTGATATAATTCCAGCTTGAAAGGAAATAAAAACCAAGTCTGAAACCCTGAAAAGAAAAAAATCAAGACTATTAGAATCCCCTTGATTTCCCAATTACAGTGAAGGATCTAACAGATAGAGTACAGACATTAAACCCCAATCAAGGCATGTGGCATTGACAGAATATTAAATGAAATCATCAAATACACCAACGATAAATTCAAGATAGCCATAATAAAACCGTCCAACATGGTACTGAGTGTGGGACAATTTCTGGACACCTGGAACCAAGGCTTAATTACACCAATCTTTAAACAAGGAGACAAATCTGAGCCCAACAACTAAAGACGCATATGTGTCAATAGCCACCTGGGGAAAATGTTCTGTTCTATTATTAATACAAGACCCACAACATCCTAGAGAAACGTCCAATTGGATTCTTACCTGAACACAGAAGATCTGAGCACATCTACATGCTCCGCACTATCACTGACAAATACTAACTCCAAAACAACACTAAGGTCTTCACTTAGGATTGAAAATGCTGTTGGTCTCAATCTAACACCAGGGTCTCTTCCTAAAACAAATGGGAAATGGGATCCACCCATCCATCCATCCATTCATCTAGACATTTTCAGGTGCATCCTGGAGTTTATCCCAGGCAACTCAAGTCACGAGGTGGTGGACACCCTGGACATACACTACAGACAATTTGGAAATGCCAGTCAACCTTCAACATGTCTTTGGACTTCATGTCTTTGGACATGTCTTTGGACAGAAATAGAGACAAAGACTGAGACTTAGAGGTAGCCAGACATGAAGAGAGACAGATAAATGAGAGAGAGAGACAAAGATAGAAACAGTAATAGAGCGAGACAGACATAGAGAGAGAGAGAGAGAAAGAAAGAGAGAAAGGATGACAGACAGATGAAGAGACATACAGATAGAAAGAGAGAGACAGGGAGGGAGAGAGACAGGGAAGGAGGGAGGGAGGAAGATGGAGAAAAAGGACAGATGGACAAAAGCCAGGAAAGATATAAAGAGGAAGAATGAGAGAAGGGGGGAAAGAGATATAAAAATGAGGGAGGACAACATGAAATGAGAGAGAGAGAAAAAAAGAGCAGTTTAAAAACAGAAGAAAAGGATGGAGGGAAAAAGAAAGATAAATTTTTGAAAAAGGGGAGAAATAATGGGAATGAATAATGGAGAGAAAATCAATCAGGAGAGGAGAGACGCTGAGAGAAATCTGATACACAGATGTGTTTTATGTTTCCTCTTTCATCACAATTTCTTCCTGTGTACATTTGAGCCTCAGGTGACCTGGACCTCCTCATCCTCTCCATCACCTCCTCATCCTCCTTCATCACCTCCTCATCCTCTCCATCAGCCCCTCATCCTCTCCATCACCCCCTCATCCTCCTTCATCACCTCCTCATCCTCTCCATCACCCCCTCATCCTCTCCATCACCTTCTCATCCTCCTTCATCATCGCCTTATCCTCTCTTCATCACCTCCTCATCCTCTCTTCATCACCTCCATCCTCTCTTCATCACCCACTCATCCACACCATCACCTCCTCATCCTCTCCAACATCTCCTCATCCTCCTTCGTCATCGCCTGATCCTCTCTTCATCACCTCCTTATCCTCTCCAACACCTCCTCATCCTCCTTCATCACCCCCTCATCCTCTCCATCACCCCCTCATCCTCTCCATCACCTCCTCACCCTCCTTCATCACCCCCTCATACTCTCCATCACCTCCTCATCCTCCATCACCCCTCATCCTCCTTCATCACCTCCTCATACTCTCATCACCCCCTCATCCAGTCCATCACCTCCTCATCCTCTCCAACACCTCATCCACCTTCATCACCCCTTCATCTTATCTACATCACCTCTTCATCCTCCTTCATCACCCCTCATCCTCTCTACATCACCTCTTCAACCTCCTTAATCACCTCCTCATCCTCTCTTCATCACTTCCTCATCCTCCTTCATCACCTCCTCATCCTCTCTTCACCACCTCATCCTCTCTTCATCACCTCCTCATCCTCCCTCATCACCTCCTCATCCGCTCTTCATCTCCCCCTCATCCTCCCTCTTCGCCTCCCCATCCTCCCTCATCATCTCTTCATCCTCTATTTCATTTCATAAATTTTTGTTTTCAGAAGGGAATACATACATTACATCTCATAAACACAGAATTATTTTAGCAGTTCTCATTATGGAGACTAATGAGGGTATACAAATGTCAATACAGCAGCAAAATTGTTAGCATCGTGTGTATTGAACGCCGCGGGGTTCAAGGACCGGCTAGTGCTGTTAATAATGTCATCAATGTGAGTGTGTTGTGGACATGCAGAAAGATCTGTCCAAAGGGTGTGTATGTGTGTGTGTGTGTGTGTGTGTGTGTGTGCGCATGCACTGTTACGAGGTGTGAAAGCTCTGTGTGTGAAGCCTCCATCTGTCAGAATGGAAGTGCTAATTCACCGAACTGACCAATCCTGTTCCTGCTAAATCACCAAACTGACCAATCCCGTCTTTCGGATGAGACCTTAAACCAAGGTTCTGACTCTCTATGGTTATTAAAAATCCCAGGATACTTATCGTAAAGAGTAAGGGTATAAACCCCGGTGTCCTGGCGAAATCCCAGCATTGGCTCTATCATGGCTCTCTAATAATCCCAATCTCTGAACTGGCTACATCACTCTCCTCTTCGCTAATAGCTGGTGTGTGGTGGGCATTTTGGCACACTATGGCTGCCGTGCATTATCCAGGTGGATGCTACACACTAGTGGTTGAGGAGATCCCCCCCCCCATACTATGTAAAGCACTTTGAGTGTCTAGAAAATCACTATATAAATGTAACTGTAACTAACAATCCTACTTATTCTAATTCACCAACCTGACCAATCCCAGTTCTAATAAATTACCAAACGGATCAATCCCGCTTTCTACTAATTCACCAAACTGACTAATCCTGATTCTGCTAATTTGCCAAATTGACCAATCCCGCTTTGTTCTAATTCACCTAATTGACTAATCTCACTTTTTTTAATTCACCAACTGACCAAATCTGCTTCTTCTAATTCACCAAACTGACCAATCACGCTTCTGATAATTCAGCAAATTGACCAATCCCATTTCTTCCAATTGACCAAACTGACTAATACCACTTTTTTTAATTCACCAAACTGAACAAACCCGCTTCTGCTAACTCAACAAACTGACCAAACCTGCTTCTGCTAATTCACCAAATTGACCAATCCCAGTT
Source organism: Ameiurus melas (assembly GCA_012411365.1). Lineage (NCBI taxonomy): Eukaryota > Metazoa > Chordata > Actinopteri > Siluriformes > Ictaluridae > Ameiurus > Ameiurus melas. The sequence continues at coordinate 8,014,410 of CM022759.1, forward strand.
CTTCTAATTCACCAAATTGACCAATCCCGGTTCTTCTAATTCACCAAACTGACCAAACCCGCTTCTTCTAATTCACTAAACTGACCAATCCCACTTCTAATTCACAAACTGACCAATCTCGGTTCTTCTAATTCACCAAAGCCATTTCTTCTAATTGACCAAACTGACTATCCTGGTTCTGCTAATTTACCAAATTGACCAATCCCGCTTTGTTCTAATTCACCTAATTGACTAATCCCACTTTTTTTAAATCACCAACCTACCAAATCTTCTTCTTCTAATTCACCAAACTGACCAATCCCGCTTTCTGATAATTCACACAATTGACCAATCCCATTTCTTCCAATTTACCAAACTGACTAATCCCACTTTTATTAATTCGCCAATCTGACCAAACCTACTTCTTATAATTCACCACACTGACTCATCCCACTTTTTTAAATTCACCACACTGAACAAACCCGCTTCTGCTAACTCACCAAACTGACCAAACCTGCTTCTGCTAATTCACCAAATTGACCAATCCCGGTTCTTCTAATTCACCAAATTGACCAATCCCGCTTCTTCTAGTTCACCAAACTGACCAAACCCGCTTCTTCTAATTCACTAAACTGACCAATCCCACTTCTAATTCACAAACTGACCAATCTCAGTCCTTCTAATTCACCAAACCCATTTTTTCTACAGATGAGAACAGATGCTTATCCTGTGCAAGTGTTTGTTATAGACAACGTCCATGGCTAAGTCCTGTAGCAACACATGGAATCTAGCCTTTTCTGCCAAGTTATAATCGTTTTATGGAAAAGTAACAATAAAGTAGATGACTTTAGCTGTTTAAAGGCCTAAATGAAGCTAACCTGGCAGGCCTTTAAGCCAGTCAGCAGACTAACGGAATAGTCACTAAGAGCATTGATTAGCTCGCTATCTAGGAACACATCCATCTAACATTAGCAATAGTATGCTATCAATGAAACATATCTACTATTTCATGCTTCATGCTTTACTATTCACTATTTTATCATACTGTAAATGGGGTACTGCAGATGAGTTGACATGATAAAATCCATCCATCCATCCATCCATCCATCCATCTTCTACCTTTTACTCCTTTTCAGGGTCATGGGGAACCTATAGCCTATCCCAGGGAGCATCGGTTATAGTTATCAGTGTTAATGTACGCTGATATTTTCTTAGCTAATAGCTGTGAAGAAAATCTTTCACAAAGAATTTGTATTATTTATTCAAGTTGGAGCAATGTGAGCTGAGGATCCTTATGTATTTTTGACATCCAGTGTCAACAAGGATAAAACTGAAACTCTTTACATGAGGCACGAGCTGAGAAGCATGCCAGTCTTTATTAGATTTTTTTTTAATCAGCCGCTAGGCATGGCGGAAAATCTTTTCCCTGCCTCTACTCCCAGGGTTCATATCTTTAAATTCATGCACACATCTAATCAAGCCAACCACTGCTAATTAAGTAATCCAAGTGACTAAATCCTAAAGCTGCTAACTAAGTTCAGTTTTCCAAATAATTGAACCTGCTAATGGTGGGCACATTGGCTTGGTCAGCACCCTTACCACTGTAGTTAGGGGTCGAATTCTCCCTCCGCCCTGTGTGTTCAGCGTTTACATGTTCTTCGCATTCTTCAGGGGTTTCTCTGAGTACTCCAGTTTCCTCCCAAATCCATAGGCTGATTGGCATCTCTAAATTGACTGTGATGTGTGAATGTGTACGATTGTTCCCTGCAATGGGTTGCCAACCCATCTCCCACCTTGTCCCTTTGGATAGACTTCAAGCTCCCTGAGACCCTTTGTAGTTACTGTAGTATAAGAGGTACAGATAATGAATGGATGGATAGATGGAACCTGCTAATCTTGTTAAGTTGTTCTGACGAATCCAAGTGGTGTTCTGTCATCAAACTGAATAGCCAATGCTAATAGCGATATCATTAGCGTTATAACCACTGCTCTTGAAGTGTCTCAACCCTGGATAGAAGAAATGCTTCATTTTATGCAACAGAGGAGCTCGACAAAACTTTGAAAAGCTCTTTGGTTTTCCTGATGTACAGCTGATTGCATCTTGCAGGATAGACAATAGTCAACCCCTAAAGTTGTGCATGAGGAGTGATGGATGGTGTCTAAAATGACCCTTTAATGGCTGTGTTAATAAATGCATATGTAGAATCTTGAGCATTCTCATTTTGTCAGATCTTTTATTTCATTCTTGATGAGAAGGTCTTTAAGATCGATAGAACAGCAGAGCTTAATTTAAAAAGACTTAACAAAAAAAACAAAAATACGAAGCAGTCTCTGGATCATCCTGGGGGACGTATATCTTTGGCAGCTGTTATATTATTTGGATGACATGTCAGTGCTAAAGGGATTCTCTCTGCCTTAGCAGTCAATTGTTTATAGGTAACACTATCCATGGCATCTTCTATGACTTCTTTAGGAAATCAGCCTCTCTTTCTGCCTGTGTAATTGCCGTATCAGAATAATCCGCATCCACTCAGAGATGCCTAAGGTGAGAAAATCCCACCAGGGGATAGACAGCAACAACAAGGTATAACCTTAGATAAGTTGAAGCAAGGGAGTATCGTTCAGTATCAGGCGAAAGGTTTAGTCTGCAAATTTAATCCAGAACCTTGTTTTACAGACAGAGATAGTGGAGGTTCTTGTAGTTCCTATATATGAGGAACTACAAGCTTTCATATTAGATCAAACTTAGAAGGGATGTATGGTATCAGTAAACTATAGGTTGGACACAACAGTTGTGAAGGATGGAGAAATCTCAAGTGGTGATAAAGAAATAAGAAGCTTTAGATCTACGAGGAACTATGCAGTATATGGGGAACTACAGTGCCTTGTGAAAGTATTCAGCCCCCTTGAACTTTTCAAAATTTTGCCACATTTCAGGCTTCAAACATAAAGATATAAAATTTTAATTTTTTGTGAAGAATCACCAACAAGTGGGACACAATTGTGAAGTGGAACGAAATCTATTGGATATTTTAAACTTTTTTAGCAAATAAAAAACTGAAAAGTGTGGGCGTGCAATAACTGCCTCTTTACTTTCAGTGCAGCAAACTCACTCCAGAATCAGCGAGGATCTCTGAATGATCCAATGTTGTCCTAAATGACTGATGGTGATAAATAGAATCCACCTGTGTGTAATCATGTCTCTGTATGCAGCCTGCTCTGTGATAGACTCAGGGTGTGCGCATCATGAAGACCAAGGAACACAACAGGCAGGTTCGTAATACTGTTGTGGAGATGTTTAAAGCCGGATTTGGATACAAAAAGATTTCCCAAGCTTTAAACATCCCAAGGAGCACTGTGCAAGCGATCATTTTGAATGAAAGAAGAAAGCCATATCTCAAAGATATCCATAAAAAGTCTCGTCTAAAGTTTGCCACAAGCCACCTGGGAGACACACCAAACGTCACACCAAACGTTGAGAAATGGCTTTCTTCTTGCCACTCTTCCATAAAGGCCAGATTTGTGCAGTGTACGACTGATTGTTGTCCTATGGACAGACTCTCCCACCTCAGCTGTAGTTCTCTGCAGTTCATCCAGAGTGATCATTGGCCTCTTGGCTGCATCTCTGATCAGTCTTCTCCTTGTCTGAGCTGAAAGTTTAGAGGGACGGCCAGGTCTTGGTAGATTTGCAGTGGTCTGATACTTCCATTTCAAAATGATCGCTTGCACAGTGCTCTTTGGGATGTTTAAAGCTTTGGAAATCTTTTTGTATCCAAATCCACCTTTAAACTTCTCCACAACAGTATTACGGACCTGCCTGGTGTGTTCCTTGGTCTTCATGATGCTCTCTGCGCTTTCAACAGAACCCTGAGACTATCACAGAGCAGGTGCATTTATACAGAGACTTGATTACACACAGGTGGACTCTATTTATCACCATCAGTCATTTAGGACAACATTGGATCATTCAGAGCTCCTCGCTGAACTTCTGGAGTGAGTTTGCTGCACTGAAAGTAAAGAGGCCGAATAATTTTGCACGCACCACTTTTCAGTTTTTTATTTGCTAAAAAAGTTTAAAATATCCAATAGATTTCATTCCACTTCACAATTGTGTCCCACTTGTTGGTGATTCTTCACAAAAAAATCGAATTTTATATCTTTATGTTTGAAGCCTGAAATGTGGCAAAAGGTTGAAAAGTTCAAGGGGGCCGAATACTTTCGCAAGGCACTGTACAAATTTCCACATTAGATCAATCGAAGCAAAGGGATACTGTATCAGACAGAACCCAAGGTTTAGATTGCAAAAGCTATCTAGAAACTTGTTTTCGATGCAGCAATACATTTAAAGCTCAAAACAAGTGTCAGGGATCATATGTACGCAGGAACATCTGCAAAAAAAATTCAATCGTGGTGCTAACATGCCCACTTTACTCTTTAGATCAATCTAAGCAGAGGACTGGACCAGACCTAAGGTTTAGTCTGCAAAGGAAATCCAGAACCTTGGTTTAGAGATGGAAATATACAGAAAGGCTCAAATAAGTGCCACAGATCACATATACGGCCACAGGCCAGTTGTAGTTCTGTGATTAAGGCATTCGCCTCTGATCAGTAGATTGTGAGTTCTAATCCCAGCATTGCCCTTACCTTTTGTATTAAAGTTTCAACCAAATGGGGTAAATGATAATGTCGACAAGATCTTGAGGAATAAGAAGCATGAGAAATGCAAGAAATTAAATGACCGTTCCTTGTCGCTTGTGTGGTACCATCCAGGGTACATCTATTGTACCTTTAGTATGTCTTAGGTACAATAATTTAAGCTACATAATTGGACCTTGAAGACCACAGATACACCTTTTAAGGAGTAAAAGATAATTAAAGGTGCACTACATGCACTTTCCCCGGTAAAAGATGTAGGTGAAGGTACAGAGATCTTCCCTTGATGATACCACGTGGGCAACAAGGATTGTGACAGTTTGGTACATTGATTTTGCACAGTTATAAAAAAATAGAAAGTGGATGGTCAAAATCAAATCTGTTTTGTTTGTAATAGTGAAGTGTAGCTAATGTTTTATGTTGTTTTCAAATGGCATAAATGGGCTTAGTGCAAATTTTACACCTGTCATATGTTTGTATAATTACAAGGAATACAAGGAAGTGGTATTTAGTACGATTTATTTTTGCTTTCATTTACCTTCAAAGAGCAGAAATGGACTTACATAAATGTATTACCTGCCCTTCTGTTGTATTAGTGTCCACACAAAATCTGTTACCCAAACGGTTTTCAGGTTGTATCGCATAATTACACATTCATTAATGAAATCACGCAAAACAGAGAGTTTTGTTACCTTTTGTTGAATTCCCTCAAGGATTAACATAATGTATAGTACAATGTGATCCAATGATTAGTTAATCAATAAACTAACTATTGCTAATCTTCATGCTAGTATTCTGGTTACTCCTTATCTAAGCTAAACATGGCACTCTGATGCTTTAGATCCATATTTGACTAACGGAGGAAGGAGAAGGAAATGTAAAGGAGGTCAGTGAGACAGCTTTCAAGTCCCCAGGTACCTGATATACCTCAGACTAAACTGAACACGGAGGAGTTTGCTCAACACAGCTACGACTTTTTTGAATGAGAAAAGGCCCGTCGTGAAAAAGTGTCAGAACCTGCATTTTGCATCTGGATTCTTCAGCGAACGTTTGAGTTTCTAGTGTTGCGTAGACATAACGGTTTTTGTCATCATCTAGTGTTCCGGTATTGTATTTAAGATTTAAATTAATTTGGTACAAAAGGAAAAGCTCACGGCCGTGATCTGCTTCTACAGTTAATAAATACGCTTCTAATCGAAAACAACAAAACAAGCTCTGTAGTTGAAGCCAGAGGTGTTCTCCGGCTGTTCCGTTTCCCTCACCATCTCTCAGCATAAGTACACAATCCATCAACCCGCAGTATCTCTCAAAGTGTCGGCGCTTGATGAATAACTCCGTAATGTTTATCTAGTGTTGAGGCGTTTTAACTCTTAAATGCATGAGCATTCCACCAACTGTTCATTTTTTGGGTTGTTAGCTACACAGCACTTATATCTAACGCAGATTGATTTACAAACCGCTACAACAGCGCAGAAATGTCCTTTTGCTGACTTTAACAATCAGTGCGTTTACATGGACAACAATAATCCACTCTTAACCCAATTAAGATATTCTAATTAAGAAACTACCATGTACACAGCCATTTTTACTTACCTTAATCTAATTAAGGTCATACTCAAATTAAGCTCTAATCGAATTAAGACAGGTGGAGTATCACTGTTTTAGTCGCATTATGGATGTGTAATACAGACATGTACACGCCTTAATCCCATTATGAACGTCATGTGAGAGTTTTCACCGCATTTTGCTACAGGACACGATCACACACGCCAGTTTTACGTTTTACGAGAGTTTAGCTGCGTCCCAAACCGTGTACTTGCCTACTATAGGCCTGTAGTGGGGAAAAATACATGTATCTCAGCTACAATATAGACTGTAAGTACACCGTTTGGGACACACCCACGACTTCAAGCAGTTGTCTATTTGTACATACAGCATGACAAATAATTAAATGGTAAATGGCGCACTTATATAGCGCTTTTTTCCAAAGCGCTTTACACTGTGTCTCATTCACCCATTCACACACACACACACACACCAATGGTAGCAGAGCTGCCATGCAAGGCACTAACTTTCCATCGGGAGCAACTTGGGGTTCAGTGTATTGCCCACGGACACTTCGGCATGTGGAGTCATGCGGGCCGGTAATCGAACCGCCAACCCTACGATTAGTGGACAACCCACTCTACCACCCGTGTTACAGCCCACCCAAGTGCATAATTAACTGCACTTAAAGCGTTCGTAATTTTTTTTTAATAAAAACACCAAAATTGTATACGGTACCGTAATGAAGACGATCTGTATGTTGATATGTGAAATTCTGGAGGGACGTCGGACGGTATGGCGCGGTGACGTAATGACATGGGCTGTTAATCTAATTATGTTCTATAACGTAAAACGGGTACATGAAAAGAGTATTCTAAAAGCGACCCATGTAAACATCTTAATGACATTATTATCTTACTCAGAGTAAGGTCAATAGTTAGATTACTGCTGTCTATGTAAATGTAGTCAATGAAATAAAAGTATATTATTATACACTGCGACATTGTGTATCACTAACTGAAAACATTTACAGGACGTGGTTAGCGGTTGTATCTTCTAGGGTAGATGCTATATAATGTTCACAGCTGATGTAGTTATTTTGACAGCGCTGTCGAATTCTGGAAATCTGGTGTTGATTACTTTTCTATATCAAGCTGCTTGCCTTGTTACCAAGAAACTGCCAAAGTATAAACTCTTCTGTCCTGAAGATATTGGAAAACCTCTCACAAAGGGCTGGCACTGGAGACTCCTTCCATGAATGTTAAATAAATGCCTCCTGACAAGACAAAAACGTCCCTGTGAATGAGCAAATATGTTGCTATGGAAAGGATAACAAAGTAGAATGAGCGCATTAACAAAAAATTGCGCTATTGTCAGAAAATTAGTTTGAATCAAGTTCATCAACATGCTTTTTACTGTTGGAAACTCTCTCATACACACACACACACTCTTGATAAGTGCTACATAAAAATTTTTTTAAATCCCCCTATTAATTATAGCTTGAGCATTAGTGCCTCATCTGATGTATAGAGATTATATTATAGTGAAGTGGAGATTCATATCATTTTAATGATTTAATGGTGTTTAAGTTGTGGAAAAGTTTTGGACTACAGAGGACCGTTTGGAGTAGAGGTTACTGTAGGCCAACAGATTAGCTGTGATTGTAATGTACAAGGCTAAGCTCGGTGCATAGCATGGAGATCTGCCAGACTTAAAAGCTCTGTGTGTGTATGTGTGTGAGTACATGGCAGCTCACTGTGAGAGGATGCTAATGACACGTAGCATGTATTTATTATTCACAGAGCTCGAACATGGCGTTTGATTGGACACTCTGACAGGCATTATTTATTTCACAGCTGTCGAGTTTTCCCTGACGGAAATCATGATTGATGGCTGGAATTCTTTTACTTTTCTCATGTGTATACATGTGTTTGTGTGTGTGTGTGTGTGTTTCCTAAAATAATTGGCCCTTCTGGTCATAGTAGTAACACAGCTAGACAGTTGATAACAGGGATTATTACTGTACCTTAACAAACTTCAAGCTTCAAGCCTTAAGAACATCCAAGAACACACAGAATTAAAAATAATCTTTTTTTTTGTCAGCAAAGTGTCACTTTTAAACTTTAGGATAGCAAGTTAGCTAGTATTCGACTTACTTTTATATTCTGACGTTAAAATGGGTAGCCAATAGTGTTCATTTTGACAGCTTTATTTTATTTTATTTTGTTTTATTCATGTGTCAAATGTCCTTGATCATTTATATCATATTTAGTCAACCTTATTGTGTTGTTGTTGTTGTTGTTGCTGTTGTTGTATTTTTAGTAAAGTTGTCATTGATGAAAAGTCTGGCCATTTTAGTCTTATCTTAGTCAGAGAAGACTGTAAGTATTTTAGTCTAGTTTTAGTCACTGAAAACTGTAGACATTTTTAGCCATCGGATTATCATTTTGGTCAGATTAGTTTAGCCCATGATGGAAATGGCCGAGATACACTGGGAGTCTCTAGTTGGGATGTTTTTTTTTTTACGTTTCCTTGTTTGTTTTATATAAATATGAGTAAATATAATATAAATATAAACATAAAAATAAATAATTGAATATATGTTTTTTTTATCTTGCCAAACTGACTGTCTCTCTTTCCCATTCAAACTCTTCTCTCTCTTTCTTGCCTTTTTTCTTAGAAAAATAAGAGTAACAGTCCTTGCCAGTGCAATAAAACAATGAAAGCGATGCAGTAAAAGCCCATAGTGGCTTGAAAATCTGCATTTGACAGCTAAACCACTTTACATATCTGAACATGAATCTGAGTGGACGTAAATGACTTGCGGAGTCTCATAGGACTCAATCCTTGTTCCGCTGCTGTTCAACCTGTATATGCTCCCACTAGGCCAAATTATAAAGAGGAACCAAATTGCATACCATAGCTATGCAGACGGCACACAGATCTACCTAGCCCTGTCATCTAATGACCCCACAGACTCCCTGTGCCAGTGCCTTGATGAAATTAACAGTTGGATGTGCCAAAACGTCAAACAGACAAAACAGAAGTCATTGTATTTGGAAACAAAGATGAAAGTCTCAAATCAAGTCTCATTTTGGAGGCTGATCGACGTTACAGTACTCAGGTGAAAACAATAACCAAAGCAAAAAATAGAGCGAGAAATAGGTGTTTCATTTCCATTCATGCATTTGTTACCAGCAGGGTGGATTAATGAAATGGACTTCTCACCCATCTTCCCAAAAAGACCATTAGACAGTTGCAGCTCATTCAAAATACTTCTGTGAGGATTCTCACCCCAACCAAAACCATCTGAGCGTATTACTCCAGTCCTCAGGTCTTTAACCTGGCTTCCAGTTAAATTCAGAATTTATTTTATAGTATTATCGCTAATTTATCAAATCAATACATGGCCTAGGACCTAAATACATTACAGATATGTCTATTGAATCTAAACCGAACAGGCCTCTCAGATCATTACGATCAGGTCAGTTAGAAATACCAAGGGTTCACTCCAAACAAGGTGAGGCGGCGTTTAGCTTTTATGCCACCCGTGTCTGGAACCAACCTGAAAACATCTATTTAGCCTTGCATTTACTGACTGAACACTGTGCTGCACTCTACTGATTGAGTAGACTCCTGCTCAGTTTAATCCATTTTTTAAATTTTTATCTCTTAATTTTACTTCTTGTTCTTATCTTGTTATTTATTGTAATAAATACATTCTCTGTATATATATATATATATATATATATATATATATATATATATATATATATATATATATATATATATATATATATATGTGTGTGTGTGTGTGTGTATATATATATTTAAATACCTTTGTATTTTCTTGATCATTATTATGTAAAGCAGTTTGAAATACCATTGTGTATGAAATGTGCTATATAAATAAATTTGTCTTGCCTTGCCTTCTTATTACCTGGGACCTGTCAGGAGTTAAATATTTATTTTTGTGGTGCTTTTATTAGCATTGTATTAAAATACATTTTTAGATTTCGTAGAGCTACGTGTATGATCAGCGGGATTCGCGAACGGAAACATGTTCCCCTACAAAGAACCGTAACAATACATTTCTCGGAGTGGAACCGATTTCAACACCTGATTGGTTTTCAGATGCTAATCTCACCCGGTTTTCATAATTACTTTGTGATTATAGGAGCTGAGGTTCTTTTTCTCTGCTAATCAAAGCATCTCCGTCGTTCTTCATGCTGTGTTTGATCAGCGCGTGTGATTACACTTCCTCTGCGCCGCCCTTGTGTTGTGAGACGAATCCTGGGTATAAAAAAGTAATGCGTTAATCAGTGTTTTGGCCTTGATTTTTTGGAGTGTGTGTGTGTGTGTGTGTTTGGTCATCCTCACATGCTCATGATGCTGTGTTGAAGATTCTGGTCCTATTTAGACCCCATGTTTTTGCTACAGTGTGTGTAAATGATGGTTTCTGTGTGATTTGCATGCTGTATTTTTCCATACATGGAACAAACATTTGATTGCAAATGTGGACAATTAATTTGCTTTTAAATGTAAATCCCACCAATCTATATAATTCTTCCTTTCAGGGGGAAAAAAACCCCACCCTGGGTCAGTAAACTGGATTTAGCTGGATCAGCTGGTCTGGCTTGAAGGTTTTAGAGGGATTTTGGACATTCCCAGACTGGTTCCAACTGGTTTGACTGGTTCTAGCAGGACAGGTTTACTGGCTTTAGAAGAGTTTTTATTATGTGCAGGCTGGTTCTAACTGGTCAGGCTGGATTAAGAGGGGCTTTGGACGCATACAGGTTGGTTTTAGCTTGTCAAACTGGTTCAAGGTGTGTGTGTGTGCGTGTGTGTGTGTGAGAGAGAGTAATACCACGACGTTCCAAGTGATTTATCACATTCAGGTTGAGAGATGAAGTTCAACTGCTGCCGCTGGTGGGAGGTGAACAGATCTGATATTTACTGCACACACACACACACACACACACACACACACACACACACACACACACACACTTTCCTAATTTGATTAGGACCTGGACCTATCCTTAGTAACCAGAAGGAAATCTGTATTATGTAATGTATAGCTGTATTTCTTGTAAGCATGTTGTTCATGGCACAATTAGCTTAAGCCACGCCCACAGAACTCCATGAAAGGCAAAAAGCTGAACGAAGCATCTTGAACACGGCATGCGCTAAATCTTCTACTAATGCAGCTCAGCCACTGCAGTGCATCAGCTACCATAGACACACCCTAACACCTTTTATAAGCTGCCATTACTTTTGTTCTAATTGAACAGCTAGTCTTATTTCTGTTAGTTTCTAGTTTGTATTGGAATCGCTTTCTTTCAAGCCAATAACATGAAGCGACTGTGTTTCACAAAGTAACTCAGTTTTTAATCCGATCGTTCCAGATTCACGTTAGTGAGTCTCCTTGTGTGTGCCTTGTGAGTGAGGCATAGGATACGAACATTTTTCCAAACTACCTGGATTTTCAGGAACACCACGATTTGTTCATATCCAGTGTGATGAATGAGGCCCAATGTGAAGACTTTTGGTCCTTACAAAGAACTAAATATTTTCACACACACCACACACACACACACACACACACACACACACACACACACACATCTGAGAAGCCACGGAGATTGACTCGCTTTAGATGGTAAACAAGCTAATGACTTTGGATTCCTGGATTGGTGTCATCAAACCATGGCATTGGTGGACTAATTCCCCCTGCTAAAATATCCTCTCAGGTCTATTATCTCCAAACACACACACACGCACACACACTCTGAATTATGATCAGGCTGCAAATTACTCATCTTGCACCAACCCGTGTTTGATGGCTCGACCGTGCAATCTCCTAGCTGGTGATTTTGAAGCCACGGTAATTTGGAGGATTATAGGGAATATGACATGCTGACCTTTGCTGTGTTTTTCCTCATCTTTGCTTTCAAACCCTGTCTGAATTTCAACCGGAGTGCAGTTTCATAATTGATATACTAAATCCCGTTAACTTAAGGTGATTGACTAATTAGCATTTCAGAACCAAACGCGAATATAGAATACCTTTAGACTCTTAACCTCTGAAAAAATCCTGTGCATATATACAGCATTTCTGAAAATATCTCCTTCCACCTCCAGGGTCCGGGGTTCGATTCCCGCCGGGGGCATATGTGTGCAGAGTTTGCATGTTCCCCCCGTGCGGCTCGGGTTTCCTCCGGGTACTCTGGTTTCCTCCCCCAGTCCAAAGGCATGCATGGTAGGCTGATTGGTGTGTCTAACTTGTCCGTAGTGTATGAATGGGTGTGTGAGTATGTACGTGGTTGTGCCCTGCGATGGACTGGCACCCTGTCCAGGGTGTTCTCCGCCTTGTGCCGATGCTTCCTGGGATAGGCTCCAGGTTCCCCGTGACCCTGAAGAAGGAGTAAGCAGTATAAGGAGAATAAAGAGTGTACAGATGAGGAGGTGCGAGAGCTGGACAAACTAAAGGATTAAAGCGCTGCTGCACCTTGGTCTTCAGGTAGTCCCATTGCACCGCTATCAGCAGGTAGTCGAACACCATTGTGGGTAATGTCATAAAATTAAAACAAACCAACATGTCCATGACAGAATTTCTTCTTGGATGCTGTTGAACATCATGTGTTAATTATAAAGATTAATATGCGAGTCGAGGACCGAAGTCAGCGGCCGCCGAGGGCTAGCGTGGTTATTTAAAGCCCTCTCATCCCCTGGCACTGGCTCTGAAATGTAAATGAATGAAGGCGACCATTTTGGAGCCGTTTCGCTGAATTTTAATTAATTCGTAATTGCTTGCTGCAAATAAGCAATCAAGATTGCCAAATTAGGGCCGACCCTGCTTCGATATTTGCCTCGTTTTTCCGGCTCTAAAGCTGTCCCTGACGTCCAGACCTGTAAAAACTGTGCTACATCAGAAAGTGTGTGTGTGTGAGTTTCCCTAGATTAAGACGGGAAAGCAGGAGGCGTGGGATCCATGGACTGGTCCCTGAAGACTGTGTCCTCATTGCCTTTTAAAGACACATTTTCCAAGCCGTTGCCTGTGAAAGATGGCCGCCACTGTGGGATTGACCCAGTCATGCTAAACGATGAAACTGTGGCTCGCACTCTGAAGGTGGCCTAGTTTGAATTAAATCAGTGCACCTCTGCTCTAATGAATGGCAAAATCACTCATCCACACAAGGGTCATGAAAGAGGCATTGATCTCCCATTGCTACTTATCTCAGTCAGGGCTTTGCTTGTTTCTTTCTTTCATATTAAGGTTGCATCTTTACCTTTTTAAAATGCACGTATACACGATTTGGGCAATTAGCAGGAATTGGCCGGAAATTCTGTTAGGTTAGCTAATGCTAGGTATGTGGATAAGAATAACTAATGATGAATACGATTTTAAAAATCTGTCAGAAATTCTGTTACCTCGAGTTAGCCAGTTAGCTAGCATTTTGAGTGAATATTATGACAATTCGTGAGTACTGTGAATTAAAATCCTCCACAAATCCTCTCCTGTTAGCTGCTTGCTAACATTAGCAGTACATTTAAGTAGGTGTGCTAATGCTAGCTAGCTGGTTAATGTAAACATTAAGGGTTATTAAAAGCAACCATATGAATATGACTAAAAATCCTGTCAGAAATTTTCACTTAGCTAGGTAACTCTTAGCTAGATGGCTGACTCTAACACTGAATATTGTGGTTTAAAATCTTATAGGAAATCCTGTCAGGTTAGCTCATTGATAGTAACGTCAATGCTAATGCTAGTCGGCTGGCCAAAAACGAATGCGCTTTCTCACACAACTTGCACGGCTTCGCTCGCAGGACACGATTCTCTTAAAAGACTCAAGTCATTTGAGTCAGTTCAGCTTAAAGATTCATTCAAATTTATGCTGATTCCACTTTTTTTTTTTTTTTTTTAAATTAATTCATTTTGCATAATTATTTTTTAACAATTAAAAAAAAGCTTCACATTCTTCTCATACATTATATTATATTTTTTTTTATTTTTGATCATATAATGCATAGATTCCAATTTTCATCAAATACCGGAGTCTCCTAATGATTTGAAACATTTGTGTTTGAAGCAGGTTGTTATTTGGGTAAATTTGTTTCCTAAAGTGCCAATTTCACCACAAAAACACATTTTGTTCAGTTCCTCTAAGTCAAACTCACAAATCATTTCAGCTAAAGATGAGTTCAGATTCATTTAGTTAATTTCTCCTAAATGTCTCTTAAATGACTCTGAATCAATTCAACTGTAAGATTCATTCAGTTGCTCTTAATTGACCTTTTTATCTAATAGTTAACTTATCATTCATGACTTTATTATTATTATCATAATTATCAACTCTATTCAGTTCTTCGATATGAATCTGATTCATGAGTTTGTGATTTTGACTCAACAGCATAAAGCTTCATAGCTTCGAAGCTTCCTTATCATAGTTTAGCATGCTAAAATATGCAGCTCGTTAGAGGATAATGCCATAGTATTATTATAGTTGGATACATTTGTTTTGTGTAAATTTGTTGTGATTTCAACGACTCTAATCATTCAAGTCAATTCAGCTAAACAATTCATTCCGATTCATTCAGTTGCACAGTGTCTGATCATCTCAGCAAGTCTTTCACCTCGCACAACCGCTGCGTCTTAGCTGTTTCAGCGCTATCATGTTTCCCCCTGCTTCCTGGATCATGTTGCATGGCCTGATGGGAAGGACGGCTCTGATCCGCCACATGGGGAGGAAAAAAATATGATGCATTTTCAGAATTGGATGTGGTTTTTAGCTTTGATGGAAAGAAAATGTGCAGTAATGCAGCTTTGTATGTGTGTGTGTATGAGAGAGAGAGAGAGAGAGAGCGAGAGCGAGCGGGAGAGTGTGTGAGAGAGAGAGAGTGTGTGTGTGTGTGTGTGTGTGTGTGTAAGATATTATATCGCTGTCAGCTCGGTTGGATCCTTAGCCAGCCATCACTAATGTCTCGCACATCCCCACAAGACAAGGTTTCGTCTTGAGCACCAGAGCTGGCAAAAAGTTCTGTTTTTGGAAACACGTAGCATAGAATTTGACGATCCAAAAACATAAAAACCTTTGTTTATCGATTGTGCGGTTTTTAAATAGCACTCTATCTCTCTCTCTCTCTCTCTCTCTCTCTCTCTCTATCTATCTATCTATCTCTCTCTCCAGCCTAGACCAGAGACAGAGGAGTCGAGATAGAGAGAGATGGAGCTTATATATAATTGATGGTGCAAAGTGCAGAGTGCACTTATCACCCTGGATCCGGAGATGAGGAGGTGTGTGTGTGTGTGTGTGTGTGCATCTTTGTTTGAGTGAGCATCATTTTTGTGGGTAGCTGTGCAATGTTATTGAACACTACACAATAAATATCAACGCATGGACCTGAAAACATTCTCTAACAGTCAAAAGGATGAAAACACATACACACACACACACACACACACACACACACACACACGCACAGACACAAACACAAATGTAATGGTTAACTTTTTTTTGATGACTTGGTGATTGTTATTACAGCAGCGATGGCTGCTCCCTAGATCAGGGATATTCAGCAAAAAGTTCCAGTTTGATCACATTCCCCGCTTAGAACGATCTGGATAAGCGGCTTGTTTTCTTTCTGTAGCTAGTCTCTCAGGAACTAGACTCTCTGTAACTAGTCTCTAAATAGCTAGTCTCTCTGTAACTAGTCTCTCTGTAACTAGACTGTCTGTAACTAGTCTCTAAATAGCTAGATTCTCTGTAACTAGTCTCCCTGTAACTAGATTCTCTGTAACTGGTCTCTCTGTAACTAGATTATCTGTAACTAGTCTCCCTGTAACTAGATTCTCTGTAACTAGTCTCTCGGTAACTAGATTATCTGTAACTAGTCTCCCTGTAACTAAATGCTCTGTAACTAGTCTCTCTATAACTAATCTCTTTAACTAGTCTCTCTGTAACTAGTCTCTCTGTAACTAATCTCTCTGTAACTAATGTCTCAGTAGCTAGTCACTCAGTAGCTAGTCTCTCTGTAAACAGTGTCTCAGTAGCTATGATTCTCTGTAACTACTCTCTCTCTAACTAGTTTCTCTGTAGCTAGTCTCTCTGTAGCTAGATTTCTCTAACTAATATCTCTGTAACTAGTCTCTAATAGCTGGTTTCTATTTAACTAGTCACTCTGTAACTAGTCTCTCCGTAGCGAGATTCTCTGTAACTAGTTTCTCCGTTGCAAGATTCTCTGTAAGTAGTTTCTCCGTAGCTAGATTCTCTGTAACTAGTCTCTCCGTAGCTAGATTCTCTGTAACTGGTCTCTCTGTAACTAGATTCCCTGTAAATACTCTCTCTGTAACTAGTATCTCTGTAGCTAGATTATCTATAACTATTTTCTCCATAACCAGATTCTCTGTAACTAATTTTTTCTGTAGCTAGTCTCTCAGTTACTAGTCTCTCTGTAAAATGGTCCTATATTCTCAGGGTCCTATCTAAATATGAGGAACATAGGACACTGGGAATGTAGGAATGACCCCATTGAGATCTGCCCAAGATGGGAAATAGTAAGAATTCGACAAGGGTGTGTTGCAACAGTCTATCGTTAAAGGTCATCGTCAGTATTCAACAGATACACAGCGATAATGCGAAAGAGTCAATTTACACGACATCCCAATTAAACAGAGGTAGGTTTAACAACTTTTCCAACACTCCCCTGCAGGGAAGGACAACTGAAGAGCAACGGTGACAAGACAGGAATTTAAATAATGCAGAGAAAATCCATTTCTGAACAAAGACATCATCTGGCTTCTACACTCACACTGTGAAGATCATGGACGTTTATACTGATCTCATAAAAATTCCTGTCAGATTAGCTCATGTTGGCCAGTTAGCTAGGATCAGTAATAAAACGAGTAAACTTCATCACAAATCCTCTCAGAAATCATGTCAGCTAACGTTATTTTAGCTAGCTGGTTAACATCAGCCTTAAAGATCCTAAACATTTATAAATATAACTTGTCAAAAATCTTTCTAGGTTACCTCGCGCTTGCTTTTAGCTAGCATTAGCGGTGAATATTATGAATGCTTAGGAATATGACTCCAGTCACATAACCAGCTAGCAAGTGAAGATTCTGAAACTTTACAGAATATGACTTGGTGACAATCCTAGCAGGTTAGCTCATAGCTAAATAGCTAAATAATGCTAGCAGTCTGTACTTTTCTGAATGTGTTGGTGCTTTCGAATTCGGGATTCTGATTGGTTAGAAGGTTTGTAATAAGACGCTTGGGAACATGCTGCTACAGGAAAATGATCATCTGGGTGGTAACAGGAAATCCGCTTCATCACACCTTATAATGTTTTAGTATTCTATTCATCGTTGCCGTAGCAACAATTAATGCAGCCTTATAAAGATCATATATGAACAGTGAGTGCTCTGTATTTTCTTTTTATGATATTGCAGAAAGCTTTCTCCAAAGGAACTCGACCTCGATTTGAACTCCACACACACACACACACAGACACACACACACCTCAGGGTCACAGGGTCTCTTAAATGTGCAGAGAGAGAGATCGACAGAGAGAGAGAGAGAGATAGGTAGATGAAGCGGCAGAGTGCGACAGATGGATTTTCTCCGGAGCTTCCCGAGGAGTCACTTTGTGCGAGGGAGAAATCACGACTGTGGAGCTCTTAATCTGAGAGATGGAAAAGCGGAAGAAGAGAACAGAAAGACGGAATAAAGACACTGAGAAGAATAAAGAACAGAACAGGCAGAGAGAGGGGGGGGTGAAACACATGATGTGAAGAGAGAAATAGAGTGAAGGAGAGTAAAGGCATCGTGAAGAGCGAGGCAGTGAGAAAATAAATGAGAGCTAAAGGGCAGGAAAGAAAAGAAGGAGACACAGGAAAGTGATGCTGCAGCCATGACAGGTTTCTCTCTGCACCAAATGATTTTCCAGAAATAAACACAGACCTGCATTTTTAGACTTGTTTCAAATTATATCGTTAAAGCTCCACATCATAACCATAATTATCTTAATATAAGATTCTGTTCTGTTCCTAGACATCATCTTCCAGTTTCTATTTCTAATCATATTATTCAGCTGAACTCTCTCTCTCTCTCTCTCTCTCTCTCTCTCTCTCTCTCTCTCTCTCTCTGTCTGTATGTTGTTTCTCTGTCTCTCTGTATGCTCTCTGTCTATCTCCGTCTGTCTGCCTACCTCTGTCTCTCTCTCTATCTCTGTCTGTCTCTCTCTCTGTATGTTTCTCGCTGTATGCTTCTCTGTCTTTCTGTATCCTTCTCTCTGTCTATCTCTGTCTGTCTGTCTCTGTTTTTATCTTTCTATCTGTCTGTTTCTGTCTGTCATTCTCTCTGTGTCTGTCTTTTGTTGTTTTTCTCTATCTGCCTTGGTCTGTCTATATGTCTCTCTCTGCCTCTCTCTATATCTGTCTCTCTGTCTGTCTGTCTATCTCTCTCTGTCTTACTCTCTCTCTCCCCCATCTCTGTGCCTCTTTTTCTTTTATATTTTAGCATAAGTTGATTGTCTTTTAAGTTGCTTTATTGAACTCAATAATTCCTCTCATCTGTCCCTCTCGCCCCCCCCTCCCTCTCTCTCTCTCTCGCTCTCTCTCTATCTATTAAATGAATGTGATCAGTCTTTTAGAAAAAGTCTGCTCCATAAATCGTCTCTTCTCGCACCCTCAAATCTCTGTGCTTTTAAACTTTGAATATTTAACATGTTCAAACATCGGTCCACTTAGACACACACACACACACACACACACACACACACACACACACACACACACACACACACACACACACACACACACGCACATTAGCTGCCAGGGTTCATTCTCCGCATATTTATGCTACTGCATGAATAATTGTTGAATCCCATCAGGATTTTTTCCACATTTTTTAAAGATTCTTCTCAGTAAAACTGTCAGTCAAAAAAAAAGAAAGAAAAAAAGAACCAAAAAACGTTTCTTTTTTTCTTTTTTACCCTTAAAGGTGTAATATAACTAGTAAACAAACAAAGCTTAAAATAGATCTTTCCTATGTAATTTGACCAATAAGTGGTGACGATTTAATCTATTTTAATATAATTAATTAATCTCACTTAATAGTGGCTCCAAGGAAAATTCTGAAGCGAGTCGAAAGTCACACGTCTCTCTCTCTCTCTCTCTCTCTCTCTCTCTCTCTCTCTCGCTCTCTCTCTCACTCACTCACTACATTATTAATTAAGCTCCTGCTGTGAGGCTCTTGGCTCGACCCAAAAGCTTTGATGTTGAAATATTCGAAGTTCTGACATGTAAAAGAAGAGTTCAATTTTTAATAAAAACGCACTATTATCAATCATCAGTGTGAAATGCCAGACAGTGAGACACTGTGTTCTGTTTAAAATAGTGTCAGTGTCAGCGCTCACACTGTTTTCAGCCAAAAGGATCACGCTTATGACGTGTCGTTCTTGAACAAATAAAACTCGTACTCGTCGGTGAGTTGCTGTGCTATAAGAGGAATAAAGCTCTTGTGGACGTGCTGTTATAGGACAATAATGCAGTATTTTACTCAACGTAGGAATGGCACCCGTCGTAAGAAAGTACGAAAGAGTGTTAAAAACTATTAAATCACAGGACTACTTTCTTTCCTGCTTTCCTTTACCGGGCGTGGCTCTAGCAGCAGGAAGGAGTGATTTCCCATGAGGCTTTGCCTGAAAGTAGGGCAGCGCTTCCTATCGGAGCGTCATGCACCGGCAGATCTTTTGCTCGCCTGAAGCAGAACTGGAGTCGGAGAGAGGGAGCGAGGGGAAGATGACAGAATGAGAGAAAATGGACGTGAGGAAGAGAGGATGAGGCACAGAGAAAAACGGAGGAGGACATTTACAATACATTACATTTATTTATCCGTCAGGTGCTGTTATCCAACACGACTTAGAACTGTGAAAGAATCCAGTCCAAGCGCTGAGACATTAAAGAAGCCGACAGCGATACAAATTTCCACCAGTACGCAATCACCAACTACACGTCTCTCTTATTTCTCAATTCTGTGTGAGCTCTTTTTTGTGAAGCATCGCAGCGAATGGTTTGTCACGAGCAAGATGGAGCAAAAACAGGCCAAAGCCACTGATGACAAAAGGGATATTCAAATCACGTCCTTTGGTGTCATTAGTTATTAACTAATAATAACTAATACTAACCGACAATCCTAAAATGCACCAGCAAATTAAAAACAAACAAACACAACAGCAAATCCGAACACACACCATCAAATGAAAAAAACACAACAGCAAATCTGTAAATGAAACAGCAAAACAAACAAAAAAATACGTAGTCCCAGCAACCACAGCGTGAGCGTAGCGATGCTGCTGCTCACGGCGTCTGCATGTCTAGCTAGCTGTGTAGCTCTTACACACCATCGAACAAGATGAAACGACGCCTTGGAGAGGATTGAGGTGTGAGATGTTCCAGCATCTTGGTTCAGATGATCACTGTCTAAAGAATTTGTTTTTGTTTATTTTAATGAAGTATGCCAATCAAAAAACACCACACGCACACACAGTTTAGAGCAGAGTATCTGTGATGTCTCTTGGTAAACGAGTTTCTAAATGAGTATTTTAACTAGTAGTAACTGTTTTCTTTTCTGAAATTTGATGGAATTTGTAATGCTCTAAATGCTCTGATGTACACCCCGGGAAGAACAGCTGGTACTTTCTGCACAGCTAATGAGGATCCAAAACCAATAAAGTAATAAAACTACACACACACACACACACACACACAGACAGACAGACATTGAGAGACACTGCTCAGAGGGTGTTAATGCATCCATATTCCAGTGTTTTTGAAAGAGCCATGTCTTCAGGCAGCGCTTGAATTAATCTGCAGAGAAAACACAGTCAGTCAGTTTATTCCACCATGACAGTGAGAGAGAGGGAAAAAAAAAGAACACGGTTCTGAGCATCTGGGCTTCTGAAATGTTCGATAATATAATATGTTACATAACAGCAGAATGTAACATGACGCAACAAAAAAAGTTAAATAGAAGAATAATAGCATGATGTGCAGTAAGTGACAAATAAATCAAACCACACTCAAGCCAGTCAGGACACCCAGGAACCTTGGGTGATTTTTGATGTCAGCTTGACCTTCACAGACCACATCTCAACACATGCACGATCCTGTAGGTTCATCCTGTACAACATCAAGAAAATCAGACCTTATCTCACCGAACAGGCTACACAGATACTAGTCCATCTCAAAACTGGACTACTGCAACACACTACTCAACCAGCCCAAAAGAACCCATATCACATCTTCACCACTTCTCCATCTCCCTCCACTGGCTTAATGTAGCCTCTCGCATCAAATTCAAGGCCTTGGTGCGCACGTACAAGACCTTGTCTGGAACAGCATCCTCCTACCTCAACTCTCTCCTGAAGGCTTACATTCCCTCAAGCAATCTGTGATCAATCAATGACCGACGCTTAGTAGTGCCTACTCAACGTGGCTCAAGGTCCCTTTCAAGAACCTTCAAACAAACTGTCCCTAAGTGGTGGAATGAACTTCCAACCTCAACCCAGACTCCAGAATCTGTCACTATCTTCAAAAAACAGCTAAAGACTCACCTCTTCCATGAGCACTTAACTAACCCCTAAAACACCAACCCCCACATTATTTAAAAAAACAAAACAAAACAAAAAAAATGTACTCTGGCTCTTACACCTCGACTCTGCACACTTTGCCTCTCTAGAACTCAATTATAAATCGTGTACGGTAGCACTGCTTACTTTGGATAAGTGAATAAATGTAAATAAAGCGCTGACACTGGAGACTCCTTCCATCAATGTTACGTAAACATTTCCTTCACCATATCAAAGCCGTACAAGTTGCTGTGAACGAGTTGTTACCATAGAAACGATAACATATAAGAATGAGTGAATGAATATAACCCTGCACTACTGTCAGAACACCTGTCCAATCTAAGCGCACAAAGGTGTAAATAGATTATAGAAACAGCACCAGGGTTAAGAATTCGAACAAATTACTAGTTAAATAGCGCGGGAGTAAATGTACGAAAAGCGCTGTGGTCATGAAACTTCATTCATAACACAAACGGAAGACGTGATGAGTGACTCTGTGTGAGGGAAGCGAGATGAAAAGACGGGTAACAAGCTCGCCTGTGGTGTTTGATTGAAGACCAGAAGTGCAGCGTCATTTGGAGCAGGAGGTGTCGAGTGAGAGGATGGGCGGAGGAGAAGAAGGAGGAAGGATGGGAGCTGCTGTTATATAAGGAAAGAGAAAAGTCGAAAATAGAGAGTGTATGAGTAAAAGAGCGCTATAAAAAAGATCATCTCCTGTAACATGTAATTTGATAATTTAGTAATAACAAACCAGATATGATCATCTGTTGGAGCAGAGGAGCATTTACACAAGAAAAAAAAACCTTGTTTGTTGGGAAAAACGTTCATGTCTTAAATTTAAACAGACTCTATAATGCGAACCTCGAATATTCGGGTTCAGAATTTATAATTGTTGACGAGTTAGTGAAGGAAAGCAAGTCCAAAACAAATCAATAAATTAAGGCAAATAAGACTCATGGGGGGGTGATTGACACACTGCTTTAGTAGAAGATTTAGAGCACGCCGAGCTTAGGACGCACTCTTTCACCATTTAGTCGCCGCTTGTTGTTTTCCAGCTCTATTTGCCTATTTTATGGAGATGTGTAGGTGTGGCTAAATCTAAATGTGCCATGAATGTGCTTGGAAATGGATGACATTGGCGTTTCTCATCATACACACATGACTATGAAGAAAATCTGTAACTTTTGCACGTGTGGTGGGAATGTTTTTCATTCAGTATGGAAAGATTTAGAAATGAGGTCCGAAGGAGTTTAAATTCACTATCCTTGTTGACACCTGCTCGATGTTCAACTCTTTGGAGAAGATAGAGAGATAGAAAGAGGGAAACAAAGAGAGGATTAGATGAGAAATGCTGCCTCACTTCATCAGGGACTCCATAAATCTGAACCCCACAACATTCTTGCACTACAACACACACACGCACACACACAAATACACGCTCACACACCAGCTGCTGATGCTCATGCGTTGCATATTTCCCTGTGATTGGATGAATAATCGAATGTCGAATGGCTGAGCTGCTTCCTGTCATATTTCAGAAATCTGTCTAAATCTGTCGATCAACGCTTGAGCGAAGGAGGCGTGTGTGTGTGTGTGTGTGTGTGTGTGTCTGTGTGTGAGAGTGCATGTGCGTGAGTGTGTTTTATGATACAAATATTTGATGATGCATAAATCTGTTTAGCGTTCATAAAATATGGAGTCTTACAAATGAGCCTGAAAATATTGCTCTCCTCTTCAGTGTTGTGTAACGAGAAGCGATAATTTTATTAGTTTAGAATATTAAGTGATTAATTTCTAATAAGGACACTGCAAAGGATGGATTAAAAAAGCATGGAAATCTCTCTCTCTCTCTCTCTCTCTCTCTCTCTCTGTCTCTGTGTGTGTGCCATTAATTAAGTTCCAGCTGGGCGGCTCAGACACGAGAAGGTCTTGGACAGAGCAGTTTTGGCACAGATCACAATCCAGCCTGTCCTCTCAGTGTGTGTGTGTGTGTGTTTGGGTGTGTGTGTGTGTAATTGACCAGACTTGTTATGACCCACTGCAACTTGGTTCCAAAAAAACTAAATACATGTACGTGATTCACAGCTAAAGAACAAGATTTAGCATTTGTGAATCTTTAACAGGAAGTAACATGGTCAGGGTTCTTGTGCAGGATTAGAAACACGTTCTGGTCTGAAACCATTCAGTTTAGTCAAAGAACACTATGTTCAAAGCACTCCAGACGTAAATGCACTAATGCAGCTTCCCTAGAGCAACTCATGTTTTTTTTTTTGTGAATACAATAATTATAATAATATTTTCTAGCATGGGCCAAAGCACATTCAGGAAAAAACAAACAAGGATAATCCATACTCCAAAATGAGAGTAACATGGCAGCGCCAAATCCAGGAAATCGCAGGACTAGGAAACACAGAAAACCAGGCTTGGATGTAATGGTACAAAAACTTTATATACAGACAAACAAATCAAGAACTAACACGAAACAGGTGAACACAATCACATAACAAACCAATGACAGAACAGGGATGAAGACAGGACTAGTGCACGAAGACAAAATGTTTTTTTCCTGATTTGATTTAATATCCAGTATCCACGATGAGACATGAAAATGAATGATCTAGACTAGATAAAATTTCCTTGCTATCTCTTTTCATTCAGCTTTCATCACCTTTCATTCACCTAAGGCTCTGGGTTACTGATCGGAAGGTTGGGGGTTCAAGCCCCGGTAGCGCCAAGCTGCCACTTGAGCAAGGTCCTTAACCCTCTCTGCTCCAGGGGTGCTGTATCATGGCTGACCCTGCGCTCTGACCCCAACTTCCTGACAGGCTGGAGAAAACAATTTCATGTGAAGAAAACAATTTCACTGTGCTCTACTGTACATGTGATCAATAAAGACTCATTATTATTATCATTAAATAGTAGCTCCCATCATCTAAAATGGTAGAATAGATCAGATCTAGGCCTTGACGATAGTCAAAGCATCCTCCTGGTATCTTGCGAGTGCATTATCATTCTGCTCAGGTGAATCAAGGTGATTTTACATGTTGCCTGGTTCAGACAGGTGCTGTCTCTTTGGATACTCGTCCTGAAATGCATTACCTGGACTGGAGAGGACAAATGGGGTCAGGAGTGCTATTACAGGAAGGACAGCAAAATAGCCGAGAGGAGGAACATGATAGCAAGCAATGCCGACAGCCTTTCATCCTATATAGAACCAGTGTTAGAGATAATGTAGGATAAGAATATTAAACGTTGATTACATTTACTCATTTAGCAGATGCTTTTATCTAAAGTGACTTCGGACGGAAACTAGGCCATCAGTGTAGAACTGAGATTTCTGCTCATGACCTTTCGGTTACTACCATACATTGTTAGAAAAAAAGATTCTTCAAGGGTTTTTTAAGGGCATCCTAGAAGTATTCTATATGGATAAGGAAGAAATATTTTGCAAAGTTCTACATAGAAACTATACAATACCTAGAATAAGGGTTCCTTCTGAAGGACAACTGAAGAATATTTGAGCTACTAATGCTACCTGATAACATGGTCAGCGTCATGAGGCGTAAACGTTCTATGTGGATCCCTAGGACAGAGTTTGTCCCTATCAATAAGACGCTTTTAGGAAGCCAAGCACCTTTATTCATGCCCGCTAACGATTAATAGTCAATGGAAATATGTCTGTTAAACTAGCTAAACTACTGTATCTAGCTGAGTCAGTTATGTGAGGTTTCTTGGAACAATTTTATTGCCTTAGTCAACATATTTAGGGCAGTTAGCTAAACGTGTATCTATCTAGCTGGCTCAGCAGTGTACATTTTTTTCGAAACAGCTAGTTAGCTGAGTGAGTAACATGTGGTTTCTTGTTGAAAATTGGGTTATCTTTACAAACTGCTGATCGAATACAGATTTCAGACATATGCGACTCATATCGGAGCCATCTGAGTCAGTTAAGTGTGGTGTCTTGCACTACATCTCATTCTCCCAGAAGATATAGCTGGCTATCTGAAATAGATGTGCGTGGTTTCTTCAGTAGATCTAGTTACCGAGCGAACTGTTTGTATTAGACGCATTTTGAACTGTTAATACTGAGGTAAACATATAGCTAGGTAGATAAGTCGGCAATGTATGGTTCTTCAAATAGCTCTACTATTCATCTCGGCTAACTATTCATAAATTGTCAGATGGCAATACAACTGTTAGCTAAATATTAAACAAATTAGCTATGTAGGGTTTATTGGGGGAAAATCCATTGACCTCCACTAACTGTCAATACTAGACAGATTTTCAACTATTATATAAACAAATAGCTAGCCAGCTAAGTCAGTTACATGTAGGAGATATATTTATCCCACTGGATGGTAATTAAACTATCAGCTAAACATATAGCTTGCTAACTGAAACAGATGCATGTTTTTAACCAGCTAACTGTTACTAATAAGTTTTGGACTATTAACTAAACCTAGACCTAGCTAGGTGAATCTGCTAACTGTTAATAGAAGGCTAATTTTGAACAGTTAGTGAAGCATATAGCTAATCAGCTGTGTGTAGTGGGTCTAGTTATCCCAGTGCTATCACATTTAGCCACCGAGCAGAGTTTTGGACAGCACTCCATTAATATTTTAATTTGTAAACGTCAGGTTTGCCAGGTAGCCTAAATTATGGCTTCTTTCATCTCCCTGGAGCTCAGTGAGTCATGTATGTTCAGGAAGAGATATTACATCCTCAGAGCATCAGTCATCACCTCACACTTCTCCAAAACACCTCCTCCATCTTTCCCCTCTAATCACCACCTCTTCTCTCCTTCCTCGTCTCCTCGCCTCACGGTCACAGCCTGGCTTTGTCGCTTCTTCACCATCATCCTTTGCTTTATTTTCTTGAGCATTTCCTTCTTCTTCTTCTTGTTTCTCAGTTCCTCCTTTCTTTTCACTGTCATCCTGTTCTTCTCTCCTGGTTTCCTGACCATCCCTTATTTGCTCTCCTCCCTTCATGCTTAGATGTTCCTCAGTTCCCCAAGGGCTCCTTGAGTGGTTCATCGTAATTCTTTTGTGTTTCTTCTGTTTTTCTCTCCTTTCACCATATCTCCACCCCATACTTGTTCCTTTTCCCACTCTGTTCTCCTTCTACATCACTCAGCATTTTCTTCTTCTCCTTTCAGCTCCTTTCTTCTCTTCATCCTGCTTTCCTCTACATCATTTTCTCTTGTCACCTGTCTTAAACTTCTTTGTAGTCCTGTCTTTCCCATTCTTCACAATGTTCATTTGTCTTCTCCACACCATTCTGCTGTCCTTCATTCACAATTCTTTTCTTCATCTACTTTCATCACTGCTCCTTTCTTCTCATTCACCATCCTAAAACTGGAATGGGCTTAATTAGGATTATCGCCCTGAGGACACCATTCCCACTGTAAAGCATGGAGATGGTAGCATCACACTGAGCATAATGGTCAACGTGTCTTCTCTATCTTGTTCTCATGCCTTTCATTCACCATCTTTTTCCCTTTTTCTCCTTTGATCACTGTCATCAGTTTTTCTCATATTCTCTCCTTTCATCTCTTCTCAATCCTTCTCTCCTATTGTCATTTCTTCTCTTTTTTTTGGTTGAACAAATTCCTCAAATCTCGTTTGCACTGTTGTCTCATCTTCATTTACCTTCTCAACTCTATCTCCTTTCCCCTGTTTTCTTCTCTCCATTTGTTTTGTGAACACCCTCCTCTTATCTCATTGATGCTGTTATCCAAGTTTCTCCTTTCTTCAGAATTTTCAGTTGCAGTCCTTTAAACGTGTCTTGAATAAGTATTCACCCCCCTGAGCTTGTCCACATTTTGTGGTGCTGCAAAATAAACTTCATTGGAATCATCAACCTGAGAGAACCATCCCCACTGTGAAGCATGATAGTGGTAGCCTTAAGCTCTTTGCTTCTTCTATATCCTGTTCTCCTGTCCTTCACCACTCTGCACATTTCTCCTTCTATCCATCATCTCATTTCTTTCCTTGTTACCCCTTTACCTTTTTTTACGGTCACTCCACCATCTCATCTAATTTTCCTCACTATCATTTTTTAAACATCTCTACCGTATCTCTACTTTATTTCTTCTCATCTCTAACCCTCTCTCCTTTCCTCTCTTTTCCATCATTTTCTCCTGTTTTCTTGAACACCTTCCTCTCCTCTCATTGAGGTTGTTGTTGCCTTTTCTCCACAAAAAATGGATGTCAGCATAAGAACACCAACCCCACTGTGAAGCGCGGTGGTGGTAGCATGGAGGTGGTCTTTTCTATTCTGTTCTCCTATTCTTCACTTGCCATCTGTTTGCTCCTCTCCTTTCATTTTCTTTCCTATCTTCTCTTTATCATCCTTTAGCCTCCTCCTTTTCTGTATCATCTTTTTTTTCCACAATCACTCCATCCTCTCGTCTGTTTTTCTCACCTTTTGAATATCTTCTCCAACTCCCCTCTGATGTATTCACCTTTTCTCTCTTCTCCGTCCTTTTCTCCTGTCCTCCCTCTCTCCTCTCTTTGACTTTGTCATCTCCTCTTCATCTTCATTTGATGTCCTTTTATCTTCTCTGCCTCGTTCTCCTGTCATTAATTCTCCTGCCCTTTGTTTTACTCTATTTTAATTTCCTCTCCTCTTTTATATCCTTCTCTCTTCTTATCCTTTCATCAAGTCTCTTTTATCTGTCTTAGTCTGCCCTTTAATCTAGTCCTCATTCTCTGTTCCTCTCTGTTTAACAGTCTATCCTCGTTTTGTTATCACCATTTCCTTCCTCGGTATGTAAGATTAGCACTTAAATATATATATATATATATATATATATATATATATATATATATATATATATATATATATATATATATATATATATATATATTTATTTATTACTTATTTCCTTTCCTTTGTTATTTTGCTCTGATTTCATCTTTACACTACAATTTACACTAAATGGTACAAACCTCATATTCTACTCAGCTCTTTACTCTTTTTTATTGGAATGGAATTTGGGGACTGCATGGATTGTTTTGTTTTTGTTTTTCATTTTGTATGAATGAATCAATGAATAAATAAATAAAAACACTTGTATCTGTCATGTCAATGCCAGAATTGACATTAAACTCCCAGAGTACAGCACGGCCTATAAATATGGCCAACGAGGACTACAATTCAGAGCCATTATGGACACGCTCACATTCACAGTCACCTGACTACTGATTGCACTCACCTGTACTCAATTACCTACACACTCATATAAGCAGCCTCACGGCACTGTCGCTTAGCTACGTATACACACTATGTTGTTATATCAGTTTATACCAAGCCTTTATCTCTCTCTTTCTGCCTTCCATCCTGTATTCTCTCACGTCTAAGCACAGCCGTAGTGGAGCTGTGACCCGTATCATTTCAACACAAGCAGGAGATGACAAGCTTCTCCTACACTTCCTTTCTTTTTTACCTTAACAACACAGATATTACAAAACGCTCCTGAGAGACAGAGAATAAGTGAGGAGTGAGTCATCTGTGATATTAAAATCATATACAATCTCCCCTGTGTCTTAGCAAGGAAGGAGCTCAAACATGCCGGAATGCATGAAGCATGAGACTTAATTTAGGGACAGACACAAAGAAGGATGTGAGCATGAGAATAGAACCAAAAAAAATTATTTTTTAAAATTAAATCATTATTGCTGTATAATATTTTATTTTATTTTTTTTGCAGCCAGTTCAGATGGTAGCTAAAAGATAAATTATGTAACTGACTGACGATACATTTACACTACAATTAAATAAATGAAGCAAGCGATGAAAAACCCTATGCTTCAGTGTCGTGATCTTCGGTTGAAATGTTAGGGAAGTAAAAATTTTCTCAGTCGTGGCATTTTTATCCAGAACAGTTTGATGGACATCCACTCAGCATGTGGTCCAAATGGCTTAAATGCTGGTTTATTTATTTATTTATTTTATTTATTGTAATAAAACAATTCTCAGTTATATATATATATATATATATATATATATATATATATATATATATATATATATATATATATATATATATATGAATTAACACATTTCTTGAGAATTATTTTGAAATTCATGCAGATATTTTTGTTATTACTTTGAAATTATTCAAATAATTTTAATTAAAAGGTGTACTGGGGAAAAAGTATTTAAATAATAAACAATACTGAGTTGTTTATACATTGTGCACACAATATATACATGATATTTGACATTTTTATTCAAAAATACATTATTTAAAATCGCTATGATTCTTTGATGAATTGTTTCATTCTCAGTATTAGCGTGGACATTTTTCATTTCAAACGTTTTACTATTCATTTAATTTAAAAAAGGTACTTAATATTTAAAATTATTTAAAATGAGTAAATAAATTTCATTATTAATTTAAATTCTATAACTTTTTTATTTTTTAAAAAAGGTTGTTTTATGCAAATTTTGCATTATTGCAGAAGTTGTTTGAGGAACGTTAACCTCTGTGAAGATCCCGTTCACACTCTGCTTTATTTTTGCTTTCTTTCTTTTTTTTAAACTGTGATGTTTGCTTGAGTGCTTGTTTGTGTGTTCTTTTGTTCAGATATTAGCATTGCACTTGTAACACACAGTGCTAACTGATATCTCGGAGTAACTGTTAATTAGAGTTTGACTGAGCCGTGTGTGTTTTGTACTCTGCTGCTTTCAGTTAGTGAGTGAATTTTGTATTGTGGTTTAACAAAAAAGTTGGAAAAGGGAAAACCAGAAACAAAGAAACTGCTGGGATCGAGTTCGGTGTTGTGAGTGGCACTGTGCTTTAAAAAGCTTCACGAGTTTGTGTTTGAACATGATGACAGAGCCGTAATTACACGGGGGAAATTCACACAAGTGGGTCGGGATCGTCTCCTCGCACAGCTCTCACTTGTTTATAGTCCGGAGTGTAGGCGTCACACATGACATTTTGCATACTTTTACGGGTTGCCGTGATGGCATGCGGCTTAACGCTGAAGGTTGAGAGTATGTACTTGACCTGTTTTGTACATTTCCTGCACTGTATGAAGTGTGTAAAGTGTGTAGCAGCAGCGGTGGCTTGACAGTTAAGGCTCTGGGTTACTGATCGGGAGGTTGGGGGTTCAAGCCCCAGCACTGCTAAGCTGCCACTGTTGGGCCCTTGAGCAAGGCCCTTAACCCTCTCTGCTCCAGGGGCGCTGTATCATGGCTGACCCTGTGCTCTGGCCCCAGCCTCATACCATGCTGGGATATGCGAAGAAAAAAAGAATTTCACTGTGCTGTAATGTATCACTCATTATTTCGGTAAAAAGACAGTTGCTTTGTGATTGTGTTAAACATGTCCTCTGTGCAAGCACATCAGACAAGAAGATTCAGAGGTTTTCAGGAAAAAAACAGAAAAGAATCTACAATGCTAACATTAATAGTCGAAAACTAGCAGTTGTTGAAAATGTAAAAAAAAAAATCACACCCAGACTCAGAACTTAGAAAGTTAATATTGTAAAATGTTACCATGTGGACACTACTTCCAGGTCACATGATTAGGGGTGTGGCAGTATATTTATATGTACACTCACTGAGCACTTTGTTAGGAACGCTATACTAATACTGGGTAGAGCCTCCCTTTGCTCTGAAAACAGCCTCAATTCTTCATGGCATGGATTCCACAAGATGTTGGACACATTCCTTTGAGATTCTGGTCGATGTTGACATGAGTGCATCATGGAAGTCATGCATATTTTTCAACTGCACCTTTATTTCTATGGTGCTTTAGGATGTTCCTTTTGTAGCACATCCCAAAGGTGTTCTATTGGATTCAGTTCTGGTTACTGGGAAGGCGACTTAAGGACACTGAACTCATCATGTTCAGGTAACCAGATTGAGACGTCTTTTGCTTAGTGAGATGGTGCATTATCGTGCTCGAAGTAGCCATTAGAAGATAAATTGTGGCCATGAAGGGATGCATATGGTCAGGAACACTACTCAAAACATTCCCCACACCATCACACTACCTCCACCTGCCTGGACTGTTGATACAAAGTTGTGGCTCCATGGAATCATGATGTTGCTGCCAAATAATGGTAAGTTTGTGCCCAGTGCAGGCTCTGGTTTCTGTTCTTGGCTGACACGTGTGGAACCCGACATGGTCTTCTGCTGTTGTAGCCCACCCGCCTCAATGTTTAACGTGTTGTGCATTCTGAAATCCTTTTCTGCTCACCACATTCCTACAGGTGGGTTATCTGAGTTACTGTATACTTTGTCAACTTGAACCATCAACAAGACTTTTCCATCCGCAGAACTGCTGCTCACTGGATGTTTTTTCTTTATTGCACCATTTTGAGTAAACTCTAGAGAATGTTGTGTGTGAACAATAGTATAAGCAGTTATAGAAATACTGAAACCAGTCGGTCTTATATATATATATATGTGTGTGTGTGTGTGTGTAAGAAAATATGTTTTGTGTAAAGGCACAGTGATGATGTAGTGCAAATGGCATGTGTAAAATTAACCACCATAAATACGTAAATAAATCCATCAATCCAATCACTCCAGTGTTCTGATCTCACGTTCCACAAGAAACTTGTTCACATCTCCCTCAATGGCTATAAATCAGCTCTCTCTCATTTCTCTTTCCCTATGTCTCTCGCCCGCTCTCCCTTGCTGTCCAAATTTATGAATACACAATGTTCATCCCGAGACTGAAATATGTGCCCTTGCTCCTCATCACTCCATCAAGCGCTGCCTCGTGTCTCCCGCGTGAATGATGACCGCTCTGATATTTACTCGGAATGAATAAATCAAAGATGATATCACTTCCTCCAGAGTTTCCGCCCCCGATTTAACCGACGCAGCTATGGACGTGATGAAAAACTCCACGGTTATGGCACGGCGGAAGTGGCGTGATGTTGTGATCGATTCCTGTAGCGTTGTGTTTGGGGCTTGGCACGAGAATGTTAACTCGTGTCAGGATGAGCGTGATGGATGGCGTTTTGAGGCAAGCTTGTCTTTTTGAACAAATGCATGCCTCTGAGCACTTAATTCTTTATATCCAGGTTATTAACCACTACAAGCTGTCTCTGATGGCTAAATCTGTTAAACTAATACATCTAAAGTGCTAGAGCGGTAAGATATTTCAATCTTGATAGGGTGGTGTGATGAAGCAGAGTACGTGTTAACACACTGAAGTTGATTATTTTCCATATAATAGCACAAGTGTTTCGTTCCTCTTGTACCACAGCAATTTTCCAATCAGCATTCCACTCATGATTGAGATGATTCACTGACTGAAACACTGATTCAGTGAACTAGAAAGCAGTGAATCTGGGTCTTGACTGAAACGATTTACTGACTCAGACCCTGACCGGATTATCGAGCTGGTGTGAATCTTCGTCATGGCTAAAAGGATTCACTGACTCAAACACTGATTTGCAAAGGAATGAATTTCTCTTAACTGAAAGGATTCATTGATTCATTCACTTGTTTGCTGAACAAATCTCTGTTGTGACTGAAGTGATTCACCGACTCAAATACCGATTCACTGTAGGGCGGAGATGTGAATCGCTATCTTGACCGAAACGATTCACCGATTCAAACGCTGATTTGCAGAACAAAAGAGAAATTAATCTTAGTTGTGACTGAAATGATTCGCTGAACCAGGTAGGAATGAATCTCGGTTTTGAGTGAAATGATTCACTGACTCAAACATTGACTCATGAGTGAGAGAAAAGTACTGTATATGTCAGTCTTGACTGAAGTGGTTCAATGATTCGAGCACTAACTCATCACATGACAGAGAAGTGAACCTCTATTCAGACTACTAAACGAGAAAGTAGGGAATCTCGACTATAACTGAATGGATTCACTGACTCAAAGTCAGTGAATTCTCAGTATGAGAGAGGAGTATATATTTTGAGTGAAATGATTCACTGAATCAAACACTCATTCGCTGTATTACATCGAAGTGAATCTTAGTCACTGACCATTAAATAATTCACTGCCTCAAGGAGTATGAATCAGGTTTGGTACACAGTTTCAAATCTGACTTTGTGAAGGTTTAAAACACACTGACTGGAATTTTGATTCCTTCACCTTACTGCCTGACTCAGAAAGTCTAAATCCTTTGTGTACAAAATACCATCCACTGGTTTTAATGATATCAACAATACATGTAAAGATTATATGAAGCAATTACCAAAATTAGCTTGTATCTAGAGATAAATAATATGACTCTAGAGCAATTACAGACTAACTCTATCACAAGTTTTCTCCTAGATTTCTCCTATGTGTCACAATCGTAGACGGAGGCGGATGCAGGTGCAGATTAAACTCTTTATTAAACATAAATACACAACTCAAAGCAAACATGGTCTTTACAAGAAACATGGCATAGACTGCTATCCATCTTAGCATGAACGACCGCTACAACAGAATCAACTAATAATACCGAGCGACGTGCTCGGTAACCGTTTAAGTAAGCATTTAAATAGCCAACATAAGCATTACTTAACTACCAACACCTGTGACAAATCAGGGTGGTTAAGCTAGCGCTCAACCCGGAAGTGAGTGAACCAAAACAAAGTCATGTGGCTTGTCCGAAGATGAGCCACAGTGCCCTCTGCTGGACATAACATGGCAGAACCCCCCTCCAAACGGTGCTCCTCCCGGAGCACCAAGAACCCCCCTCCAACGGGGGTCCTGGGCCCCTGTCCGAATTGTCTCTTACTGGAAATGAGGCAGCCTCCGTTGGCCAACAGATGGGCAGAGCAGCACCCCTACCGGAGTTGAAAGTCGGGGCGCCACCCCCTGTGGCTCTGGAACGCAGGACTGTGCAGCGACCTCCTCAGCAGAGCAGGACTGCAGAGCGACGTCCTCGGCGGAGCAGGACTTGGCTGTCTGTGTCAGTAGACTCGGGCATGAGCAGAACTTGGGTAGTCGTGTCTGTAATCTTGGATGTGGACTGAACTTGGGTGGCCGGGTCAGTAGACTTGGGCATGTGCATGACTTGGTTAGCAGGCTTAGAGGTGACATCAGGAACTTAAGACTTGACTTGGAGGTCAGAGGCTGGAGACCTGGCTTGGACGTCAGAGACTGGAGACCGGACTTTGGCTTCAGGGACTTGAGACTGGACTTGGACTTCCGGGACTTGAGACTTGACTTGGACTTCTGGGACTTGAGACTGGACTTGGACTTCCGGGACTTGAGACTGGACTTGGATCTCAGGGACTTGAGACTTGGCTTGGACTTGAGACTTGACTTGGACTTGCACCTCAGGGACTTGAAACTTGACTTGGACTTGGCTTGGACTTGGACCTTAGGGACTTGTACATTCCTTTGAAAGCTGGTGACTCCATTCAGCCATTGTTGGACTGTCTGGGTGACATTCAAAAATGGTTGGCAAATAATTTCCTCCAACTTAATGAAGACAAAACTGAAATAATTGTTTTTGGCCCCCTGAGATTGAGAGATGGTCTCATTAACGAGCTCAATAAACACTTTCCTTCAATTTCTTTCCATGTTCGGAATCTTGGCTTTGTTCTGGACTCAGAATTATCTTAACCAAGAAGATAAATTCGGTGGTTAAGACTAGTTTTTATCAACTTCGGACTATATCAAAACTCAAAACATTTTTGTCTTTTAAGATTTGGAGAAGGTTATTCATGCTTTTATCACTTCTCGCTTAGATTATTGTAATTCATTATACTTGGGTCTTCCGCAATCATCTGTGGCTCGTCTTCAGATGGTTCAGAATGCAGCTGCAAGGCTGTTGACCAGGGCAAAGAAGTTTGATCATGTCACCCCAATTTTAGCATCGCTTCACTGGCTCCCAGTCCGTTTTAGGATTCATTTTAAGGTTTTGATGTTTGTTTTTAAAACTCTTAATATTCAAGCTCCTTCATATCTTGTGGATCTTTTTAAGCCACATTCATCAAACCGATTTCTAAGATCTTCAGATAGCTTTCTTTTGCATGTCCCTCGTTCTCGGTTAAAAACAAAGGGGGATAGAGCTTTCGCTGTTGCCGCCCCCCGTCTATGGAATCAACTGCCACTGGACATCCGCCTTGCACCTTCCATTGCTATCTTTAAAAATAGGATTAAAACATATCTTTTCTACCAAGCTTTTCGATAGAATTTTATTGTTTAAACAAATTTTTTATTGATTTTTCTACTGTCTTTTGTCTGTTTTACTTTGTTTTAATTCAATTTCTATTTTATTTTCTGTACTCTGTTCAGCACTTTGGTCAGCGTTGCTGTGTGAAATGTGCTTTATAAATAAATTTTACTTTACTTGAGACTTGACTTGGACTTGGACCTCAGAGACTTGAGACTTGACTTGGACATGACACTTGGCTTGGACTTGGACCTCAGGGACCGGAAACTGGACTTGGTCTTCTGTACTGCGTGGCATGGTGTAATTCCCCTGCAGTCGTTCTAGAAGTTGGCGTGCCACAGCAAGGTCTTCGGTGAGCTGTTTGCTCTTCTCCTGGAACAAACGGGGAGATGCCTCAAACCTGACCGCTTTGGCGGCGCTCATCTTTTTAATCTGCTGTTTCCTTTTAGAAGGCTCGGTATTCTGTCACAATCGTAGACAGAGGCGGATGCAGGTGCAGATTAAACTCTTTATTAAACATAAATACACAACTCAAAGCAAACGTGGCCTTTACTGGGAAACAAGAAATGTGGCATAGACTGCTATCCTTCTTGGCATGAACGAATGCTACAACAGAATCAACTAATAATGCCGAGCGACGTGCTCAGTAACCACAGCGTTTAAATAGCCAACATAATCCTTACTTAACTAAAAACACCTGTGACAAATCAGGGTGGTTAAGCTAGCGCTCAAGTGAGCTAAGTGAGTGAACCAAAGCAAAGTCATGTGGCTTGTCCGAAGACGAGCCACAGTGCCCTCTGCTGGACATAATGTGACATTATGGTTCTTTCACAACACTGTCTGCCTCCAGTGTTAGTGCTAATAGCTGCATTCAATATGTTAATACTGTTGCTTCTGCTAAATAAGCATCTCTGAAACGATTTGTTCCAAAAATCAATCGCTCGAGTGATTAATCCTGCCATGGACATCAAGCAGGACCCTGAGGAACAAGAGGAACTGGAGATAGAAGTGTGGAGAAGAGAAAGACAGAAATAGGTCATATTTTCATCTCAAAATTATTGTATTCTTTTAAAATAAGCCTTAAGGGTCTGTCCTTATGCACTCTGGAGGAACCCTTGAAGATTCTATGTAGAACACTACAACAGAATGTTTCCCTAACGGATGTCCAACCTCTAAGCAGAATAGGCTACGCACCATTAATTATCCTGTGAACCCTTAAAGACCCCATTTCTCAGAATCCTGCAACAATGTTTTTTTTTTCTTAACTCACAAAGTTAAGAATTCGTAATTATCCAAGGAACCCTTTGAGAACCACGCAATGACCTTTTATCTAAGAGTGTAGCAAGTTTCAGGAGCTAAATGTTATACTTGAAGGGTTCTTCAAGAGATCTTTATGGGTTAATTGGATAAATAAGGGTACTTAGCTTCAAAAGGGTTCTACAGACACCTGTACAGTTAATACTGTAGCGGGATGGGCGATGCACAGAGACACGGAGGCGGAAGTAGAGCAAAAAAACTCAGGCTTTATTCTTGGTTGGGTAGAGTGTAGGTCCGGGGGGCGTGTGTGTAGGTCTGCGGGGCCGGGCTGGCGCCATGACGCTCGCGGGGGCGTGTCGGGGGAATCCCAGAAGAAGCCTCGGGGTTCTCGGGCAGTCCCTCAGCGCTGTGCGTCGTCTCGGCCGGCGCGGTCCTCTTCCGTGTCGGTGCCTTCCGCTGAAGTGTATACCGGGAGAGAGAGAGAGAGAGAGGGAGAGAGAGAGAGATTAGTCAGCTTAGTCAGGGAGTACGGTGAATACCTGTACGGGGATCTCTCTCGGACGCCAACCGTTTCGGTATGTCGGTACTCCACTTTCCCGGGGCGTAAGGGCGTCCATTTATTTCCACCATCCGGGTCGCGCGTGGTTGAATTCTTCCGTCCGATCCTCCAATCTCCGGACGGTACGGCATCGGAGGGTCCTCCCCGGCATGGCGTCCTCTCTGGTTGACGCAAGGCCCACCGCGGGGCTGCTTGCTTCGTGCCGGTACGGCAGTTGGAAAAGGAGCGATTCTCTTTATGCTCGCGCCGAGTGTCAGTCCGTCGCGACAATACATTTAGTATATTTTTGAAAAAATGGTTCTTTGCCGTTTCGTTAAGGGTTCTTAGCCTCTCGGTACATACACTCTTAGTACAAAAGGGTTCTTCTATGGTTCATCAGGGTTTTGTGATAATTAAGGGTCCTTAGCTTAGGTCCTTAAAATGTTTTGCACATACTCAGTTAATACCTATAGTCTTAGGAAAACACTGTTGTAGGGTTCTACATAGAAGCTTTAAGTTTTCTCCTTGAGGAACAACCAAAGAACCCTTAAGGGCTCCAAAATTCTTAGAGTTTTCACAAGATTATTGCAGTTTTTCCCTTTGAAGCTCTGAAGCTTCATTGCTTTTTGGATTATCTTAGGATATTTGGTTTCTGGAAAATTCTCACATTAAACAGATGTTACTGTAACAGTACCTCTAACTGTGGTTCTTTTTGTTATGTTCCAGTTTCCTAAAACTATTCCTTCTACCAAATAAGTAGGAACCTCCTTAAGAAGGAGCTTCTTATTTGGAAAAAAAAACCCCAACAAAACATTAATTGCCAAATTGATTTACAGGAACAGGCTGGACGTGAAGCACGAGAACTAGTTTTACATGATTGTTGGATCACGTTCAGGATTTTGAAATTTTGGCGTATTTCTTTTCTAAAAGGAAATCCATCATGAACTTAATTACTTCTTGGGTGATCTCATGACATAGGTTTCTTGAAAAATCATACCGCCGTCTCTGGAGGGAACCAGCGAGAACCGAGCGAGTGAGTGAATATTCAATAGACACGCCGTGACACTCGTGTATCTCTCTCCATCCATGTGAGACAGTGATGGAGGAAAGAGGCTTTAGGAGTAATCCCTTCGATCGCAGTCAGAAATGTCAATGCATACTTGGAGAGCCTGGTTTACACAAGAACCTTTGTGAGACGACAGAAAACAGACTGTGTGTGTGTTTTCTTTTAGAAGTGTGTGTGTGTGTGTGTGTTTCTTTTTAGAGTACCAAGCAGAAATATGTATGTAATGTAATGTACAAAAATATGTAATGTAAAAGATTTCTAAAAATGAGCTCTAATTTGTGCGAAAGTAACTACATCATAGTTAGAGTTGTAGAAGAAAAGGGTTCCTCAGGGGTTCTTTAGAAAGTTCCTGTATGTTATAAATTACAGTGACAGCAGGTATGATGTATGCTGAACTATTTTGACGGCAATATAATGCAATATAACTAGCTCATGTTACCTGTGTAGGTACTGTAGTTCACTACTAACAATTTTGTTTTAAAAACTGAGGGCGGTTCTGCTTCGTATTAATTTTAAGCCCAACAAGGTAAATATAATGATAATGAGTCTTTATTGATCACATAAACATATGCACAGTGAAATTCTTTTTTTTGCGTACCCGAGCATGTCAGAGCGTAGGGTCAGCCATGATACAGCACCCCTGGAGCAGAGAGGGTTAAGGGCCTTGCTCAACAGTTTCAGCTTAGCAGTGCTGGGGCTTGAACCCCTGACCTTCTGATCAGTAACCCAGAGCCTTAAACTCTAAACCACCATATGAGCTATAGAATGTTAGCTAAGTAGCTACTTACTGGAACACCTTGTTATCACCATAAAGGCTGATTCATACCTGCATACTGACAATATTAGCATAGTTATTTGACATGACTTTAAGAACCAGTGGATGTAACCTAAAGTTTTAAACATTCAGCTAGTATATGTTACCTAGTTAGCTAACTAGCTACTTCTGGATTAGTAACTATAAAAACATTTTATACAATTATTTTATACAATTAAGCCCTTATACAGTACTTTATGAAGCGATATATGTAAGTCAAAGTTTGACAAGCCACTAGTTTTAATATTTTGATGTTGGTTTTAATTCAAAGGCATCTACGTGAATATATAGCGACAATATGGTACTAACATAGGGACTTAAAGCTTTGCTAATTAAAGCATCTGTGTTTTTGGATGCAACTAATTTAGCCAGCTTGTCACTATAAAAACCAATTCATTCCTTTATACTGACTATTAGTATACCTATTTTACACAATAAAGACTTTGTACATTATTTTAATAAGCAATTTATGTGGAAGTTTAATTAGTCCCTACTTGCTAGATATTATTGTGAATGTTTTAATTTTAACTATGCAACCATGAAAACCATGAAAAACCATGAAAACCATGAAAAAAAATGATTACAACATCTACTCTGTCTAGTGCATGTTAGCTTTAGTTAACCTTAACTCTAGCTAGTTGTAATTATTATAGCACATTTACATCATTTGAAGCAATTAGTTGTCACTATAGACACTGATTCTTACCCGTATACTGGCAGTACTAGCTTTATTTTATGTAAGTAAGCCTTTGAACCTTACAAACCTTACAAATTAGCTGATGTAGTTGCTACAGAGTACATGTGGATTATTGGAAGCAACTACTTTAGCTAGCTTGTTACTGTAGAAACTGATTTATACTTGTGTACTGACAATATTAGCTTGGTTATTTTATTCGATGGAAGTATCATATTGTCGTCACGCTGTTTTACCCTGCAAAGCTGTTTCTGTGGGCTTAGTTTAAGAAAACGGAACCCCGCTATATCCTGTCATACATCTGTCCCCGCTAAAACTGCTGGTTGAATCCCGGCACCCCATCGTCATAGCAAAACTCTCAGTGGACTTGTTAGCTGAAGCCTCAGCTGTTCTGAAATCAGTAGCATGTAGCAGCTGTCTGCTAGTGGAGGCAGATGGAGGAAGCAGCAGGCGTTGGTCAGTTAGTGAGCTCATACCACTTCCATGCCAGAATTACACCAAAGCAAACTTTAAAAACACACGAAACACTGCATATGTAAAATGTACATATCAGACTCGTTCTCATTTATTTATTTGTTTGTATTTTTTTGAGCTTGATGGGGTTTTTTTTGTTAGTTTTTTTTTAACTCTTTCTCTACAGTGGAACATTATAAAGCTTCATGCACACAGCTTAAAATTGTAAAATTCATCTCAAAGCCGATAAATAATTAAATTTCAATATAGTGGCTGATTTATTTATTTTTTCATGTTTACTTTTTTTTAATTTTCTCTCTTCAATCTCTGCTGATGGAAAAAAAAAACCTGTAGATTTCCACACACATGCAGTACAAGGTGTCAGCAGCTCGGGTTCTGCAAACAATAAGTGTCAGACAGCTTTACGGTGCCCCCTCCCCCACACACACACACACAGCACACGCCACACACAGAGGCCACAAGTTCCTCTCGGTTGCCTACGCAGAATCCATTAAAGCAGCCTCACACCTGCCACGAGCACCGCATAAAGGATGCTTTTTATCCGCCCTAAACGCACGACACACTGCAGTGGAACAGGCATGAAGGAGAGGGAGGGAGGGAGGGAGGGAGGGAGGGAGGATGAATGATGGAAAGAGATGCAGAGAGAAAGATGGATGAAGAAATAAAAGCAAGCGACAAAGAGAGAGCAACAAAATGAAGTGGGCACAAAATCCACGTCAAATCTGTGATTGGTTCAAAGGAATTCATCTCTATTAAAGATATACTGAGCGTTCAATTGGGTAAAGGCAGAAGAACACTGTTGCTAGGCAACGGCGAAACATGGATTCCCTGTTTCTAGTCTAAGCTAGCAAATGACTGGGTTTAAGACATAGCATAGATTAAGTAACATGTCAAGATTTATCTCAGCTGTGTTAAAACACTCTGAAATCACTGAAATAGATTTTATTACAAAAACAGCCCACAAAAGAAAACAAAAATGTACAACTGCTGTTGTGAAAACACTGTTAGGCAATGGCAAAACATGGATTCCCTGTTTACTAACATAAGCTAGCAAATGACAGGGCCTAACACAGCTAGATGGCATTATGCAAAGGCATAACAACAGTAGAAATAAGTCAGACATGTCAGGATTGTCAACATTTACCTCAGATGTTTTGAAATATTGCTAAGGAAACACACAGAAATGACACTATAATCATGTGACCATGTATAGACAATTTTAATGTAATATAAAACACACAGACAACATTAAAATAGAAAAAAATGGATATGGAAAAGATGGCTAATGTTAGTGATTAGCATCATTAGATGTGCAGGCAGCAAGGGGGTTCATGAGCAAGCTAGAAAATGTTTAAAGGCTAAGATATAGCTAGCTAGCTAGCATTGTGTAGCGGCACAGTGGAAATGAGTCAACAGGAATGTCAACATTTACCTCCAATGTGTTAAGAAATCTGCTAATAAAATCTAACAAATTAACAAAAAGACTAATTATCTTGTGACATAGTAATATTAACTAGCTAATATCACATAGCATGGCAGTCTACTAATAACCAATTTTATATTCACATAAAATTTGTTCAATATATATTTTTAATATACGCATTCAATTTTTCTGTGAATGTTTTTATTTGATGGAAATAGCTGCAGTGGGTGGGTGTAATCAGTGTCTGTTTGTTAGTGGGTGTGGTCAGAATATGTGTTTGTGGGTGGGAATGGCGAGAATGTATGTATGTTATTGGGTGGGTGTGGTCAGAATGTAAGCGTTAGTGGGTGGGTGTGGTCAGAATGTATGTGTCAGTGGGGGGGTGTGGTCAGAATGTATGTGTTAGTGGGTGGGTGTGGTCAGAATGTCAGTATGTGTTCATGGGTGAGTGTGGTCAGAATGTATGTATGTGTTAGTGGTTGGGGGTGGTCATTAGTGAGTGGGTGTGGTCAGAATGTATGTATGGGGGGTGGTCAGAATGTATGTATGTGTTAGTGGGTGGGTGTGGTCAGAATGTATGTATGTATATGTTAGTGGGTGGGTGTGGTCAGACCTTATGTATGTATGTGTTAGTGGGACAGTGTGGTCAGAACGTATGTACGTGTTAGTGGGAGGGTGTGGTCAGAATGTCAGTATGTGTTAGTGGGAGAGTGTGGCCAGAATGTCAGTATGTGTTAGTGGGAGGGTGTGGCCAGAATGTCAGTATGTGTTAGTGGGAGGGTGTGGTCAGAACGTATGTACGTGTTAGTGGGAGGGTGTGGTCAGAATGTCAGTATGTGTTAGTGGGAGGGTGTGGCCAGAATGTCAGTATGTGTTAGTGGGAGGGTGTGGTCAGTATGTGTTAGTGGGAAGGTGTGGCCAGTATGTCAGTATGTGTTAGTGGGAGGGTGTGGCCAGAATGTCAGTATGTGTTAGTGGGAGGGTGTGGTCAGTATGTGTTAGTGGGAGGGTGTGGCCAGAATGTCAGTATGTGTTAGTGGGAGGGTGTGGCCAGAATGTCAGTATCGTGTGTATTGGGTGTGGTCGAAGTTCCTGTTTTACTGGGTTGGCGTGGTCAGAACATCTCTGGGTCAGAGTGGTAGTGTAAAGTATTTATATTTATTTACAGCAGGGAGGAAAGTGTTGGAAGGATTTAGGGAGAATTAGCAGACATTGCATGCTTCTGTGAAAGAAATGAGGTTTAAGCTGAGATTAACACGAGTCTCAGACAGAGCCGTGTTTGTAAAAGCCTGGTTCTGCATCAGTGTACCACACACACACACACACGTTCCATGCTTAGTGAAAGAATACATTACATTACGTTCAGTTAGCGATATGTGGTAGATGTTGAAGATACGTCTTCATCATCGATCGCCATTACATATGAGCAAAATCACATCTTAGTTAGCTTTGTTTAGCTAGTTTTACCTCAAGCTGTAGCATTTTGACTTTGTTAAGATAGCTAATGTTAGGCTAAATATTATTGTTTAATTATAACCCGTAGATGGCTTCACTAACAAGCTAGCTCATATTAAAACCAGTAAGCATGCTAACAGGTCAGCTAGAATCAGGTTTCCAAG
This sequence comes from Ameiurus melas, assembly GCA_012411365.1. Taxonomy (NCBI): domain Eukaryota; kingdom Metazoa; phylum Chordata; class Actinopteri; order Siluriformes; family Ictaluridae; genus Ameiurus; species Ameiurus melas. Next base: position 8,058,212 of record CM022759.1, read on the forward strand.
CTTGCGCCTTTTTTTTCCCGGAAAAAAAGGTTTCTTTTTTTTATTTTTTCTTCTCTTTTTTTTTTTTTTTTTTTTTTTTTCTTCTTTTTTTTTTTTTTTTTTTTTCACCTTTTTTTTTTTTTTTTTTTTTTTTTTTTTTTTTTCCTGGTGTAGCTGCTGCATGGAAGTAATGTGTCAATGTGTCAAGCTGTAGATGTGTAAATAAAGCTGGAACATTTCACACACACTACATACGAATTTCACGTTTAGAGGTTTTTTTTCATTTTATCATTCTGTTCTTGTTTTCTTTTTTTTGTCACTCAGGTCTGTGAACGTAGCTAACGGAAGAAAGACGGACTTCCTCAAGCTAATTTCTCTCCAAGCTGGACTTTTATTTCAACATGGCGGCGGCTACAGTGAAACGTAAGAACATATTTGAAATCCGTAATAGAAAAGTCATGTGTTTCACACACATGTAGTGTTTTGCTTATGCATGATTCGTTTATTTTCACACGCGATTCTTATACACAATCCATTTATTTTCACACGTGATTCTTATACACGATCCGTTTATTTTCACACACGATTCTTATACACGATTCGTTTATTTTCACACGCGATTCTTATACACGATCCGTTTATTTTCACATGCGATTTTTATACAGGATTCGTTTATTTTCACACGCGATTCTTATACAGGATCCGTTTATTTTCACACTCAATTCTTATACACATTTCACTTATTGTCACACACGATTCTTATACAGGATCCGTTTATTTTCACACGTGATTCTTATACATGACTAGTTTATTTTCACACGCGATTTTTATACAGGATTCGTTTATTTTCACACGCGATTCTTATACAGGATCCGTTTATTTTCACACTCAATTCTTATACACATTTCACTTATTGTCACACACGATTCTTATACAGGATCCATTTATTTTCACACGTGATTCTTATACATGACTAGTTTATTTTCACACGCGATTTTTATACAGGATTCGTTTATTTTCACACGCGATTCTTATACACAATCCGTTTATTTTCACACACGATTCTTATACAGGATTTGTTTATTTTCACATGCGATTCTTACACAGGATCCGTTTATTTTCACACTCGATTCTTATACGGGATTCGTTTATTTTCACCCGCGATTCTTATACAGGATCCGTTTATTTTCACACACGATTCTTATACACATTTAATTTATTTTCACATTTGTCTTTTAAAAGTTATTCATCCATATTGCCAACATGTAATATTTACAGATAATACAAATATATTATCATGTGGTTCTACAAATGATTCATTTATTTTCACATGACTACACATAATCACATGAAAAACAGGTGAGCATGTTAGGGTTAGGGTTCTATCTTTAATTCAGTACATCAAAAATTCACCGCAACACAAGACAGTAAGCTAACTGTGATAAGCTAATCCCCTGGACTTCATGCAACCCACTTTTGAATTATTCGCCTTTTTTTACTACTACTTCATGGTTGTTAAGTTCCTCCAGCTGCTGGTGCATGCTTTGTAACCCATATGCCATGTTCTGATCTCTGTGTGTCTCAGCAGTCAGGAAAACCTGTGTACACACACACACACACACACACACACACTCGCTGCTAGTACTGGATGACCCTGACTGCTTGAGATCTAATTATTGTGGCTATGAGCTCGTCTACTTGAAACCAGCAGAGGAGAATATTGATGAAACTCGTCTTCCGTTCTCTCTCTCTCTCCCCCTTCACACGTTTCACCATTCCTCTCACGTCATCTGGGGACACCACGACAATTCTCATTTTTTTTGTTTTTATTCAAAAATCAAACCACCCCCCCCCAAAAAAAAATTTATTGAAAAAAAAAAAAAAAAAAAACTTGAAAAAAATTTTTTTTTTTTTAAATGCACTTGATTCATTAGCGGCTGAAGGATGCAGAGCGGATCGGAATGCTGAGAGGACGGAACGGAAGATCAAATCCTCTTTATGTGTGTCATTATTAATGCATTAGCAATTAGCACCATAGATGGGATTAGATTAGCAATTAGCAAATGATAATTTCTTTTTTTTTTCTCTTGCAAACTTTATCATGATGTTTTGAACAGTTACTGTTCTCACTGTTAGCATTTTTGTAAAGCAATATAATTTTTAGATAAAAAAAAATTATCTTATGCTTTTGAATATAATTATTATCAGGATTCTTCCACACATGTTTTGAGCACATGCTTATTTTGTATTTATTATTTTTCATATGATTTATTTTTGTTAATACTTTGGGTTAAATTAACAATTATTTATACTAGGTGCCTTTTTGAAATTTATTTTTTTAAATATCTAAATTATTCCAGTTATTATTATTATTATTATTATTATTATTATTATTATCAATAAAAACAAATCATTCTGTTTTTCAATTATAGTAAGTAAGTAGGTAAAAATTTATTTATAAAGCACATTTCACACAGCAACGCTGACCAAAGTGCTGAACAGAGTACAGAAAATAGAAATTGAATTAAAACAAAGTAAAACAGACAAAAGACTGTTTTTATTAAAAAAAAAAAGACTGTTTTTATAAAAAGAAAAAATTATATCAAAAAGCCTGGTAGAAAAGATATGTTTTAATCCTATTTTTAAAGATAGCAATGGAAGGTGCAATTATTATGCAGGATATTTATTTACTTTCTTTTTTTTTTTTTTACCAGGATGCAATACAGGGTAGGGCACATGGTGGCTTAGTGGTTAGCACTTTCGCCTCACATCTCCAATGTCCAGGGTTCCATGGTCCCCGCTGGGGCCATATGTGTGCAGAGTTTGCATGTTCTCCCCGTGCTGCGGGGGTTTCCTCCGGTTTCCTCCCCCAGTCCAAAGATATGCATGGTAGATTGATTGGCGTGTCTAAAATTGTCCAGGGTGTGTGATTGTTCCCTGCGATGGACTGGCACCCTGTCCAGGGTGTACCCCGTCTTGTGCCCGATGCCTCCTGGGATAGGCTTCAGGTTCCCCACGACCCTGAAGAAGGAATAAGCGGTCGAAGATGGATGGATGGAAATACAGGGTGTTTTTTTGTTTTGTTTTTAAATCTTATTATTATTTTCTTACCAATGTTCCTCAGCTAAAGTTAGCGTAGCAACACTAGCCACTTCCTGGAATCACCTCAATGTGTGAGCGCATGACGTCTTTACATACGGTAGCTCTCACACCTCGCGCTTCTCATCCTGCTGAGTTTAAGGAGGGATGACACAAGATGAGTCAAGCTCGTCTACACGACCCATGCTCGGATTTGTTTGACCTTTCAGTGTGTCTGATCTCCTAATCAGAATTCTATGGCCCTTGATTTGCTTGAACTGAGAATGGTACCAAAAATCGAGTCTCGCTTAGAAATCTTGTATGAAGCTTCCTGCTGAGCATGAAATAGTGTTTATATTTAACCATGCAAATGGTTAAATAAATCAAATAATCACACACACACACACTCACTCACACACACACTCACACAGGTACACAAGTACAAGAAAAGGGTTCTTCATGGGTTCTGTAAGGGGTCACTGGATAATTAAAAATTCTTAACCTCCAAAACCCTTTCTGATAGAGGAACACTGTAGTAGGATTCTACTCAGCACTGTTAAGAGGCAAAGCTGAAAGAACCATTGAGTGTTCTAAATTTTCTATGTGTCTTGGTGGAGCACTTAAAAGTTATACTGTATGTAGAACCATACATCTAAGGGATTCGTTTTAGTAATGGTTACATGTAGAACCCATTGTAGGAACCAAAAAATGTTTAAAGGACCCTTGAAGGATGTATGTGTTAATTGTGTAGATTGGATAATTACTTGGGGCATTTTGGCATGTTTGCCTCGCATCTCCAGGGTTGGAGGTTCGAATCCCTGTGTGTATGTGGAGCTTCCATTTTCTCCCCATGCTTTGGGGGTTTCCTCCAGGTACTCCGATTTCCACCCATTCCAAAAACATGCATTGTAGACCGATTGGTGTTCCCAAATTGTCTGTAGTGTGTGTGATTGTGCCCTGAAATGGGTTGGCACCTCATCTAGTGTGCCCCCTGCCTTGTGCCCCAAGTCCCCTAAGATAAGCTCCAGGCTCCTCGCAACCTTGTGTAGGATATGCGATATGTACAGTGGATAGATGGATGATGAAGGGTTCTAGAAGGAAACCCCATGTTTTGGATGCTAAGAACCCTTAATTATAATAATGAAACCCTTACGAACCCTTGAAGAACCGTGTCAAAGAAAAAGGTGTGTTTTCTTCTTGATATCTAGAACCTGTCAGGAGTTGAACAGGAGTTGAGCTTTTTCGTACACTTTTAGAAACATGGGTTCTTAAAGGGTTCTTTAAGGTTTCATTGGTTGTTTACGAACCATTTTATTTTTGCTTGTTTGTTTTGCTGGAAACCTTTCTGATTGGAAAGCACTTGTTGTAGATCAACACAACACCTTTGGGAGTTCCCCCAGAGAACCTTTCAGATGAGTCTTAAGCAGAAGTTAACATTTTCTCCAATAAACCCTTTAAAGAACCCGTGTACTGTGTGCATGTACAGTATTAACTGTTTAAACTCTTTAAGGATTCTTAACTTCCAAAAAAAAATCCATATTATTTAATTCATGCTGGGATGCAGTCATTGGTTCTCAAGTCAGAAGTTTTGCTCTGTTTTTGTTTGCTTTGCTTCATCTGGAATTTAAATGAAACCCAGAATGTGTGGTTCTTTCAGGATCTCTGATGCAATTTAGACAAGTTAGATCCCGGGACGTTGTATAGTCAAGTCCCAGTACTGCTTTAGATCCAAGTGTGTACCCCTGAGCAAGAAACTTATCCTATCAATCAACCAGGTGTCTCTCAGTCTGCTTACTTCAATGGGGAGGAAAGAGAAATCAGGGTTCTCCTGCGTGGTTCCTGACGGGTTCTATGCGGTGTTGGTGCTGTAGTGCGTTATTCTGCATCCTGCAGGAAGGAAGCCCACTCCACCATCGTCGTGATTAGACGCGCAGGCGTGCTAACGTGATTACGACTCATTTAGGGATGTAGATTGAAACCTGAGAGCAGAATCAGATATAACATACTGCAGTGTTTTTCCTTTAACCTGAACCGGAAAAGAAAGAAGGGAGGAAATGATCACATAGCAAGGGTATGTTCAGCCTGTCCATTGTCGAGTGTGTTCAGATGGCGCTTAATTGATGAGGTCATCATACCGCGCCTTTTTCTGATCGCTAGTTGTTGTTGAAGACAGAATCGTATCGATTCTTTTTGGAAAAGTAAATAACATTTGGGAAACATTGTGACGGAGTTGTACCTTGTCGGCGTGTAATGGATTTATCTCAAACAATTGAACAGTTTTGTGTCAGTACAATCATCTACTGTATACAGAAAATATTCAGACCTTTCCTTTCGGTTTTTGTTTTTTTCCACTTGGTTTCAGCTTTTCTTTCAACTTGTTTATCCGATATCTAATAAACAACCTTCCTTTTCCGTTGCAAATTCCTTTTTTTTGGACAGTTATGCATTGGTAGCTTCCTAAAACGGGTCTACTTCGAACCGACTTCGAAGGGAATAGTTTTTTTGTTTTTTCCCCCCCGTTTTTCAAAGAAAGGGCTTATCTTTAGCAATTTTTTTAGCAAATTCCCAGAAATAAACTTGAGCAAAAGTTATGACAAAAATGTTAACAATAGACACAAGGCGTTTAGGTTCCTGCATTTAGTAATGCAGATAATGAAGAGAAGTCTCGCTCACTGTTTTTTTCCGTAACTTTCGCTGTAATTATCCATAAATATAATAAACAACACCGACGTTTAAAAAAATAACAAAAATAACAGCTACATTGTCATATTGTTGTCTTGGTCAACAATATCTTGGAATATCTTGGTTAATATTCGCTACGTCGAACATACATGATGGAACAATTTTGTAAAATAAAAGGCCATGTTACAGTTATGCAGGTTTATATTAAATTGCTTGTTCTAATACGTTATTGTTTAACCGCTTATTCACTGTTACTTTGGTTTTTAAAAAAAGTGTGTAATTGTTGATATTGGATGATATAAAAAAGCTAAGTTTTTTTTTGTAGAATTTACTTAAATGTTAAACTTGCTGAGGTTAAAGAGGAATAAAACACTAAGGGATGTGTTCTAGAAAAATAATCCACTTCAGTCTGGCACCAGATTGGAAACTCCGCTTCATCACACCCTTCGTCACTTGTTATTTTACTCTAACAGCGCGACACACACACACATTGTTTATTCCTTATGTAATTAGCATGACTTTCTTCAAGCTGTTGACTTTATTTCGGAGCGTTCAGGAGAAATAATGTCCTGTCTGATAAATACTGCAATAAATCATCCAGCCCTATATTAAATAATGTAACCTCGGATAATCAGTGTGACACTCCGGGTTCACTTTCGATAAACAACGCCATGCTTTGAAACCGCAGTGGGGGAACGCACATCAACTATTCATTTATTTTGTAAAAAATAAAATAAAAAAATGTAATTAACAGCAACATTTTGGCATTTGTGTCCCTGCTAATATATCCATGTTGGCATGAGTGACTCCTGAGATCACACACACACACACATATACACAGTCGCCACGGAGACGGTGGCTTGTCAAGTCACGGCGCCAGAATAAATTAACACAACCTCTTTCCGTAGAGCCGACACAAAGGTCAAAGTTCAGACAAACAAAATCTTACTTTTTTAATGCTGTATTTCGGGCAACGTCGGAGTGAATGGAGACACGCAGGAGTGTGTGTGTGTGTGTTTGTGTGTGTGTGTCTGTGTGTGTATGTGTGTGCCCAATTCTAGCTTTTTCCTATTAATAATGCAGAGCCATTTGAGACGATGAGCTGAATTTGGGAAAAGCAGGAACAGAAATGAAGTGGGGGAAAGAAATGAAAACATTTTTATTTCATTTACACAAGTTTGCCTTCATGAATATGCAAAACGTGAGGCAATGCACATCAGCACATCCACTACTTTTCTGTAATATTACTGCAGTAAATAGAAAGAAATGTAAAATAAAAAAAGTTAAAAAGTCTAATATTTTCTTCTCTTTGGCCTTATTAAGCATACTTTTTTGTTGTTGTTGAATAACATGAAAAACTTGTAGTGTTTCTTTTTAAATATTCGTAATAATATTGTTAACATCCTAATGACCGTCTCTGAATTATGAGTTGTTTAAAAAATTGTTCACTAAATGTTTTTTTTTACTTCAAAGTAAAAATTGAGCTTCAATAAATTATTTTTGTGAAGCTTTAATATAATAATAATAATAATAATAATAATAATAATGATGATGATGATGATGATGATGATGATTATTATTATTATTATTATTATTATTATTGTTATTATTATTATAATACTAATGATAATAATAATAATAATAATAATAATTATTATTATTATTATTATTATTATTATCATTATTATTATTATTATTATTATTATTATTATTAATGCAAACTTCTGTTTATTTTTATTTTTTTTGCAATTTTTAGACATTAGAGTTTGGGGATAATTCTCTTCCGAATATTTTTGACCTTTTTTTTCAAGTCAAGATTAGTAAGGATTAATGTTTGAAATCCCCTTGTAAAAAAAAAATAATTAAAAAAATAAAATAAAAATACAGGGGATTTAGTTGGACTGTTACTCATCTGAGGTTGAGCCCAGATACTTCTGCATCCAAAAACTTTTTTAAATATACTTCTGTATAGATTGTTAAGGGTCACTAAGGGTCGAGGGTTCGGTTCCCACCGTGGCCCGGAGTTTGAATGTTCTCCCCGTGTTGCGGGGGTTTCCTCCCCCAGCATGGTAGGCTGATTGGTGTGTCCAAAATGTCCGTAGTGTATGAATGGGTGTGTGAGTGTGTATGTGATTGTGCCCTGCGATGGAGGTGTACCCCGCCTTGTACCTGATGCTCCCTGGGATAGGCTCCAGGTTCCCCTGCGACCCTGAAGAAGGAGTAAGCGGTAGAAGATGGATGGATGGAGGTCTAATTGCTTTTTTAAAAACTTAAAGAAAATTGGAAAAAAATTTGGATTTACTAGGCTATAGTAGTTTGGTGTCGCTAGCCAAGAGGAGGTACAGCTATCATTGTATGGGTTTAGCTGCTAGAGTGCCATGCAAAGTACATTATCTGTCCTAATGCTCGTCTCATATCATGTTCATGTAAACTGGAACTCTTATAAACATTTACACTCCGTGTTTTCCTGCTCAGTACAGGCCCAGAGAGGCCATCGAGAGAATCGGGAGAATTCCCACTGGGCCGCTCTGCCCACTCTTAAGTTGGGCCTGGAGACTCGCCTGCTTTCTCTTAGTTTTTTCTCACACACAAACACACATACACACACACACATGCAGAAAACCATTTACGTGTTACTAAGTTACTGTGTGACTGATAACTAAGCTAATTATACTAGATTGGAATTTAAATCAGCGTGTGATCACCGTGCATTAAAATGTGCCGTTCTCTGTTGTCAGAGTACACACGCTCTATCTCTTTCTCAAACACGAGCGCGTGTACATGGGTCGTTGCCATGGAGATATATAAACAAAACAAAACCATCATTTAATGCTGTGGCGTGAATTACTGAGATAATCACAGGAAGGATGAAATGGATGGTAAAAAGAGGAGCTGAAAAAAGCCAGGTTAAAAAAAATAAGGCAGAGGATACCACGGCCAAATGTTCCTGATATTTTTTTGAGACGACAAATGAGCACACGGGAACTGGCGACTCAAGGTACAGTGACTACAGTACATTTACATTTATGCATTTGGCAAATGCTTTTCGAAGGAATTCTTTTTTATTCAGTTCAGGTTTTTATTTTCTTTTGATTATCTGTCTCAATTCAGTGTAAGTGATTTTAGCCTTTTGGCTTCTTTTAAATGTGATTGTGGTTTAAGAGAGATAAGCCTGGTGCTGAGGGAAGTGAGAAAAAGATAGTGATGGGGACAGAGACATTGATCTTCAGTGAGACAACTGCAGCCAGACAGAAGGTCCCTGAGCCACAAGCAATTAGTGTAGATGAGGTGACTGATACGTTTGTATATTTTGCATTATTTTGATAAGTTTGATTATCTGAATAAGTACAGATTTGTCACTTCAGTTATCCAGGTTCCACCATGGTGGGAGGGATAGGGGGGATTGGGGGGTGGACTGGTCTTGGGCATTAGACTCCCAGGCTGAAAATGGGTCCCACTCTGGCCCTGGTTCAGAATCAGAGAATCTTATAGTTTCAGTTTCAACCCCTTTACTGGTTAAAAAAAATAAAATAAAAAATAAATCAGTGTATATCCATTTTTCTGCTCACACTAACTGTCTGTGAGCTAGCGTTTGGCAGTATATGTGTGAGTTTGGGAATTGTCTTGTTTTTCTTTCCTTCTTTTTCCTTCTTAAAAATAGCTTTGGGAATTATCTTCTCGTATCGCATTATTCAGCTAAACAGAAAGAGTTCATTAGAATTAGGAAATTATCCTCGTATTAAAGCTTCTATTTATTTTTTTATTTTTATTTTTTTTATCTTAATAAAGATTATCAAGGATTATGGAAATGATCTTTGTGTAAATAATGTTGTTTTTTTCTTTTAGTTTTATAATGTTGTGATTTAAAATTTGGAAAATGTCCTCTTGTAAATTTATATATACTGTATACAGTATCTCACAAAAGTGAGTACACCCCTCACATTTTTGTAAATATTTGATTATATCTTTTCATGTGATAACACTGAAGAAATAACACTTTGCTATAATGTAAAGTAGTGAGTGTACAGCTTGCGTAACAGTGTAAATTTGCTGTCTCCTCAAAATAACTCAACACAGCCATTAATGTCTAAACTGCTGGCAACAAAAGTGAGTACACCCCTAAGTGAAAATGTCCAAATTGGTCCCAAAGTGTCAATATTTTGTGTGGCCGCCATTATTTTCCAGGACTGCCTTAACCCTCTTGGGCATAGAGTTCACCAGAGCTTCACATGTTGCCACTGGAGTCCTCTTCCACTCCTCCATGATGACATCGTGGACCTGGTGGATGTTAGAGACCTTGTGCTCCTCCACCTTCCGTTTGAGGATGCCCCACAAATGCTCAATAGGGTTTAGGTCTGGAGACATGCTTGGCCAGTCCATCACCTTCACCCTCAGTTTCTTTAGCAAGGAAGTGGTCATATTGGAGGTGTGTTTGGGGTCGTTATCATGCTGGAATACTGCATACTGATCAGGCTCTGCTTCAGTATGTCACAGTACATGTTGGCATTCATGGTTCCCTCAATGAACTGTAGCTCCCCACTGCCGGCAGCACTCATGCAGCCCCAGACCATGACACTCCCACCACCATGCTTGACTGTAGGCAAGACACACTTGCCTTTGTACTCCTCACCTGATTGCTGTCACACACGCTTGACACCATCTGAACCAAATAAGTTTATCTTGGCTCCAGTAATCCATGTCCTTAGTCTGCTTGTCTTCAGCAAACTGTTTGCAGGCTTTCTTGTGAATCATCATCTTTTTTTTTTTGCATCATCTTTAAAAGAGGCTTCCATCTGGGATGACAGCCATGCAGACCAATATCATGCAGTGTGCGGCATATGGTCTGAGCACTGACCGGCTGACCCCCCACCACTTCACCCTCTGCAGCAATGCTGGCAGCACTCATACATCTATTTCCCAAAGACAACCTCAGGTGTCTTTTATACAGGTAACAAACAAGCTGAGATTAGGAGCACTCCCTTTAAGAGTGTGCTCCTAATCTCAGCTTGTTACCTGTATAAAAGACACCTGTCCACAGAAGCAATCAATCAGATTCCAAACTCTCCACCATGGTCAAGACCAAAGAGCTCTCCAAGGATGTCAGGGACAAGATTGTAGACCTACACAAGTTTGGAATGTGCTACAAGACCATTGCCAACCAGCTTGGTGAGAAGGTGACAACAGTTGGTGCAATTATTCGCAAATGGAAGAAACACAAAAGAACTGTCAATCTCCCTCTGCCTGGGGCTCCATGCAAGATCTCACCTCATGGAGTTGCAATGATCATGAGAACAGTGAGGAATCAGCCCAGAACTACACGGCAGAATCTTGTCAATGATCTCAAGGCAGCTGGGACCATAGTCACCAAGAAAACAATTGGTAACACACTACGCCATGAAGGACTGAAATCCTGCAGCACCCCTGCTCAAGAAAGCACATATACATGCCCGTCTGAAGTTTGCCGATGAACATCTGAATGATTCAGAGGACAACTGGGTGAAAGTGTTGTGGTCAGATGAGACCAAAATGGAGCTCTTTGGCATCATCTCAACATGCCGTGTTTGGAGGAGGAGGAATGCTGCCTATGACCCCAAGAACACCATCCCCACCTTCAAACATGGAGGTGGAAACATTATGCTTTGGGTTTTTTTTTCTGCTAACAGGACAGGACAACTTCACCACATCATAGGGACGATGGACAGGGCCATGTATCATCAAATCTTGGGTGAGAACCTCCTTCCCTCAGCCAGGGCATTTAAAATGGGTTGTGGATGGGTATTCCAGCATGACAATGACCCAAAACACACAGGCAAGGCAACAAAGGAGTGGCTCAAGAAGAAGCACATTAAGGTCCTTGAGTGGCCTAGCCAGACTCCAGACCTTAATCCCATACAAAATCTCTGGAAGGTTTGAGTTGCCAAACGTCAGCCCCGAAACCTTAATGACTTGGAGAAGATCTGCAAAGAGGAGTGAGACAAAATCCCTCCTGAGATGTGTGCAAACCTGGTGGTCAACTACAAGAAACGTCTGATCTCTGTGATTGCCAACAAGGGTTTTGTCACCATGTACTAAGTCATGTTCCCTTTCAAAGGGAACTTCGACGTTGCATTTAGCATAACAGTATGGGAAGCGCCTTTTGCTTGACCGGTATCTGAAGCTTGCGTAAAATCATGCCTCTACTTATAGGCCTGCCATGATCAGGCGACGTGGCAATTAAGCGCGTCGCATGATATACATATGGCACCTGTAAACCCCACCGCCAGCCTTATTATCTTCAGCGAGACTGCATGTCTGTGGTTTGTGGAAAAGAAAAAGAAACGCTTCATTTCTCCTCAGTATTTCTCAATATCTCTCAACTTTTCTATCCCTTTTTAAGAAAAGTAAAGGAAAAAGTGAAAGATGGAGCGAGGGAAAATTCAGAGAGTGTGTTACGCCTTGCTCCCGTTTCATCACGGGAGGAGACGGACACGCTTTCTGCGTGAAGTGTTTGGGCGTAGCACATGCTACAGCAGCCCTCGAGGAGTCTGACTGTCAGCATTGTGAACGTTTCACGATTAGGCAACTACGATCTCGACTCGCTCTCTTCTCACCTGATGGGAGTTGGGTTTCAAAGCCCCGCGGGTCTGGGCTGGCCACTGTCGAGGCAGCCAGCCGTCTCCGGTCCTGGGGTTCTTGTATGGATTTGGAAGAGGAGCCTGAGACGAGCGCAGCTCTATCTCTTGCTCTGTCTTCCGGGTCCGGCTCTCCGCCTGACTTTGGAGCTCGTGTTACGACTCCTCCTTCCCCTATGCAAAGCCAAAACACCCTCGCTGACACTGAGGAGGCGGTAGAGGGCGCCATTTCACCAATAACTGACAGCAGCTCTCAGGCATATAAAGAGCTGCTTGAGGTGATCACTAGGGCGGTCCAGAAGTTGAATCTAGACTGGCCTGGGGAAGAGGAAGTGGCTCGTAGCAGGCTGGATGAGCGCTTCCTCTCCAGTGAAAATAAACACAAATCTCCCTCACACTACAGGAAACTCCCGTTTTTCCCAGAAGTGCATGATGAGATTTCACGCTTCTGGAGAAAACCTTACACTAGCCGTGTTTATAACCCCGCAAAGTTTGATTACTCAGCCATCGTGGGGAGTGTGCAGCACGGCTATGTGGTGATGCCAAAGGTGGAGGAGGCGCTTGCGAGCCACCTCTCTCCATCTATGGCGGGTAATTTAGGGAGGCCAACTTTACCGTCTAAGCCATGTAAAGTCACTTCGGGGTTGGTGGGCAAAGCCTATGTGGCAGCGGGTCTTGCTTGTGGGTCCCTGCATACAATGGCAGTGTTGCAGGCCTACCAGGCAGACCTGCTGAGTGAGCTGGATACTGGTGAGGGAATTGGGCCAGAGGCAGTGGCAGAGCTGCGCCGCGCCACAGATTTATCTCTTCGGGCGACCAAACAAACAGCTCGTCATATCGGCCGTTCAATGGGTAGCCTGGTTGTGGCGGAGAGGCACCTATGGCTCAACCTGTCAGGGATGGGGGACAAAGATAGGGTCTCCTTGCTGAACGCCCCTGTTGAACCTTCCGGCCTGTTTGGTGGCGCAGTCAATGCCATCGCTGACAGGTTTCGCGACGCAAGACAGCAAACGGCGGCGTTCAGCCAGTTCCTTCCCCGTCGAGTTCGCACGGGCCTCCATGAGTGGAGCCCGGCCAGTGCTGGTGCGAGGGAGATGCAGAAGATGAGTTTGGCGGCCCGCCTCCCCCCGCAGAAAGCCAGGGTGACCAGTCGGCCACAGCCACAGCCTGCTAGGAGGCCTGATCTAAGAATGATCATAAAAGCAAAGCAGGCAAGGAAGAAACGGTCCTGATGGGTCAGGGGACATGAGGCAGCCAGGGCGTCCAGCCCCCAGTGCTACTGTAGGGCCTGCCCTGGCCGAGGCTTTCCCACATTTCCAGTCTTCTCTGGTCAGCGAGCTGTCACAGGGCGACGGAAATCTGATGCTTTCCCTCCAACAAAATGTGGAAAAGCTGACATCACTGATGGACCGTTTGGCAGCGTGGAAGCTACTGCCGAATGTGTCCCCATGGGTTCTGTCTACCATAGAAAAGGGTTACCAGGTCCAGTTCAGAGCTCGACCCCCCCGGTTCAGTGGTGTGCTCACGACATTTGTCAGCACAGAGCAGAGCCCAACGTTAGCAAAGGAAATAAGTTCCCTTTTGGACAAAGGGGCCATAGAACGTGTACCCCATTCTCTAAGGGAGGGAGGTTTTTACAGCCGTTATTTCCTGGTCTGCAAAAAAGATGGGAGTATGCGGCCAATTTTGGATCTGCGTCATCTGAACCGTACTCTTTGGACATACAGGTTCAAGATGCTGACGCTCAAACTTATCGTACCACAGATTCAGTCCGAGGACTGGTTTGTGACGATAGATCTGAAAGACGCATATTTCCACATAGGAATATCGCCCAGTTACAGGAAGTTCCTGAGGTTTGCGTTTGGAGAAAACACATACCAAATTCGGGTTCTTCCTTTCGGGCTGGCTTTATTCCCTCGCACCTTCACAAAGTGCATGGATGCTGCTCTGGCTCCCTTGCAACTCCGGGGCATCCGTGTACTAAACTACCTGGACGACTGGTTAATTCTAGCACGATCCAGGGAACAGGCAGTTCAACATCGAGATGTTGTTCTCACCCACATGAGGAGCTTGGGGCTCAGGTTGAACCTCAAGAAAAGTATGCTTTCCCCAGTGCAGAGGACAACTTTTCTAGGGGTCATATGGGATTCTACTACGATGAGGGCGTTTCTATCCCCAACACGCATACAATCGATCTTATCAACTTAAAGCGAGGTATAGATAAAGCGAGGTCTGGGCATCCCCTCCAGCTTTTACGAGAGGCTGTTGGGCCCTATGGCAGCAGCAGCCAACGTCTAACCGTTGGGCCTATTGCACATGAGACCGTTTCAGTGGTGGCTGAAAAGTCGGGGGTTTCATCCGAGGATGAAACCGCTGAGAGTAATCAGAGTCACGCGGCGATGCCTACGTGCTCTGAGTGTTTGGAGGTGCCCGCAGTTCCTATCCTTGGGTCACATTCTAGGGGCGTCCCCTTACCGCAAGACGGTAATGACAGATGCGTCCCTCACAGGCTGGGGCGCAGTCTTAAATGGCTGTCCAGCTCACGGTCTTTGGAGCGGCCCTCATCTGAAGTGGCATATAAATATCTGATCTATCACCCTTGGCCAGAACTATGGAAACTGTGGGTCTGGCCCCTGAGGGGCACCAGCTCATAGATTCTGGTCTCACAACTGAGGTTGTAGAGACCATGTTAAACGCTAGAGCACCATCCACAAGGAAATTGTATGCGCTCAAGTGGCGGCTTTTTGTCTTGTGGTGTGAGGAACGTCACTTAGACCCAGTGAATTGCGCAGTAGCTGCAGTCCTGGAATTTCTGCAAGAACGTTTCTCAGCAGGGTTGGCTCCTTCTACAATCGGGGTTTATGTGGCAGCCATTTTGGCCAGCCATGCCCCTGTTAATGGAGCCTCTGTGGGGCAGCATCCTCTAACTTCGAGGTTCATGCATGGTGTCAGACGGTTGAGGCCCATCTGCAGGCCGCGAGTACCTTCCTGGAACCTATCTGTGGTCTTGGAAGGTCTGTCGGGAGCCCCATTGGAGCCCTTAGAGTCAGCCTCGGAGAAGCTTCTGACTCTAAAGGTATCTCTTCTACTCGCCCTGACATTTCTCAACCGAGTGGGGGATCTACAAGCTCTCTCGGTTGCCCCCCCTGCCTTGACTTCGCCCCCGGACTGGCCAAGGCCTTCCTGTATCCTAGGCCGGATTATATTCCTAAAGTGCCTACATCGGCTGCCCACCCTGTGGTATTACAGGCCTTCTGCCCTCCTCTGTTCCTCACACCGGAACAGGAGAGGTTGCACCTACTGTGTCCAGTAAGGGCCCTCTGTACTTATGTCCACCGCTCCGGCCAGTGGCGTAAGTCAGAGCAGCTGCTGGTCTGCTTTGGTGGCGACAGTAGAGGTGATGCTGTGTCAAAACAGTGCATCTCTACTTGGATAGTGGAAGCAATCTCCATCGCTTACGAGGCACGCGGTCTCGCCACACCTCTAGGCATAAGAGCTCATTCCACTAGGGCAGTCGCCTCCTCGAAGGCTTTGTCAAAAGGGGTATCCTTGCACGATGTGTGTGTGGCCGCAGGGTGGTCTACGCCACACACGTTCATTCGTTATTACAGCCTGGATGTTCATTCCACCCCGGGCTCGAGTGTCTTGCAGTGACCCTCGGGCTTGAGTATTTTTGGACAGGCCGTACCCTTGGTATGACGGAGTGGGTATTCCCGTTCCCATACTGTTATGCTAAATGCAATGTCGAAGTTCCCTTTGAAAGGGAACGTCGGGGTTACGTATGTAACCCTGTTCCCTGAGAAGGGAACGAGACGTTGCATAGCATTGTCATACCGGGGCAGGCCTGTGAATTGCGTCTTCGCTTCAGATAAGAGAGGCTGGCGGCGGGGTTCACAGGTGCCATATATATATCATGCGACGCGCTTAATTGTTACCGTCACCTGATCATGGCAGGCCTATAAGTAGAGGCATGATTTTACACAAGCTTCAGATACCGGTCACGCACGCAAGGCGCTTCCCATACTGTTATGCTAAATGCAACGTCTCGTTCCCTTCTCAGGGAACAGGGTTACATACGTAACCCCGACGTTTTGCAGAGGGGGTCAAATACATATTTCCCTCAGTAAAATGCAAATCAATTTATAAAATTTTTGACATGCATTTTTCTGGATTTTTTTGTTGTTATTCTGTCTCTCACTGTTCAAATAAATCTACCATTAAAATTATAGACTGATCATTTCTTTGTCAGTGGGCAAACATACAAAATCAGAAGGGGATCAAATACTTCTTTCCCTCACTGTATATATATATATATATATATATATATATATATATATATATATATATATATATTTATATATATACTCCTCAGCTGAGGTTTCCTCGTAGGCCTCAGGCTGGAGCTCTGCTGTCCTCCTTGCCCCGTACCCCCCCAAAAATACAAACAAACTCTGGGACAGCTTCCTCGGCTGTATTGGTAGACTTGGGCGTGGGCTGAACTGGGACGTCAGAGACCGTAGCCTTGACTTGGACGACAAAGACTCGAGACTGGACTTGGACATCCGGAACCTGAGACTGGACATGGACTTGGCTTGGATTTGGGACATGGCTTGGGCCTGAGACTTGAGACTTGACTTGGCAGGGCAGCAGGACGACCCTTTCAGCTGGGCTGGACAGCTTCCTCGGCTGTGCAGGGCAGCAGGACGTTCTTTTTGGCTGGAGCGCACGGTGCTGTACAGCTCTCATCCTTCTCCAGTGGTGGGGCTGGTGTAGCAGGCACAGGGACCAACCTGGCGAGCAGCTTCTGGTCCTCTAACATGCTTCTGACCCAAGCACGTTCCTCGTTGAGCTGCTGATTGAGTGCCTGGAACGACGCAGATGATCCCGCGGCATATGGATCGGCTTGCTGCAGCCGCTTTTGTTGCGCAAGCTGGTGAACAATCCGCACCAGTGCTTCATCCATCCGCTTACTCCTCTCAAACAGCACTCGGTTCAGCTCTGCGTCCATCCTGTTCTCCATGATCTGCTGCTTCCTTTTCTAGGCTCGTTATTCCTTAACGGATCATAGTTGAGGCGGTTGCAGGTGCAGATCAAAACTCTTTATTGAACATAAAGACAGAACTCAAAGCAAACGTGGCATCTAGCAATATCCTTCTTGGCAACACAACCACTACAAACATAACCGACACAAACAATAATGAGCCCCGTGCTCAGTAACTACGGCGTTTAAATAGGCAACATAATCAAACTCAAAACACCTGAGACCCATAACGCTACTGCTCAATCCCGGAAGTGAGTGAACAAAACAATGTCAAGTGACTTGTCCCGGATCGAGCCACAGTGACCTCTGCTGGACATACCGTGACCAAAAAATAAATAAATAAATAAATATATATAAATATATATATATATATATATATATATAGAGAGAGAGAGAGAGAGAGAGAGAGAGAGAGAGAGAGAGAGAGAGAGAGAGAGAGAGAGAGAGAGAGAGAGAGAGAGAGAGAGAGAGAGAGAGAGAGATAGATAGATAGATAGATAGATAGATAGATAGATATTTATTTACTTATACTTCGTCAAGCCTTTCAGCTTGTTTTACCATTAACGTCTAGTAACTTTTAGTTACTTTTAGTTCTATGTTGCCATGAGGTAGAAAGTGTGGTTTGCTGCAGAGTCAGGCGCCTGGAGAGTCCAAAGGGAACACACTGACAGATATGAGCGTTCACAGAGACTTTCCGTTTATTCATTCAAAACAGAAGAATTTATACACATTGTACACATTGATAACAGCACTGCGTGGATGGTTTCTACTGGTCCAGGTGTCAGACAGATTTAGTCAAAACACACAGCACATAGTTATGATACAAAGTAAGTCCCATGTCATGTTGACACAGAAGTACATAATAATATATTCAAGGATAGCAGATGATCAGCTTAGTCAAAGAGGTAACTAAATGAGTACATTCATCATATATTTGAGAGCAGTTCATAATATAAGATGGTACATAATGTAAAATATAAGATGATAAAAGAGAATTTCCTTTCAATATACATCCAATTTTTATTTCTCTTTCTGTTTTTGTATGAATAGCAGTGTTTGGAAATTTTTATTATTTGTAAATAATTAAAATTTTCTTATCTTATTTCTTCTAGTTTTAGAATTGGAAATTATCCTGTAGTAAATGATAGATATTTTTTACGGAGATCGGTTATCATTTTTTCAAAGTAATGTTATTATATCTTAATTTCTTTTTTTTTCCCACTCTTGTAATTTTTTTATTTTATTTTAATTGTAATCTTCTTTAATTAATAGAGTATATATATATATATATATATGTGTATGTGTGTGTGTATGTAAAGAAATAAATAAATAAAGAAGCATTGATAAGAGGATAATTCCCAAACTCTAATATTCTGTTAAAAAAAGGATCCTTTTTTTAAACAGATATCATATTTGAGCTTGGAGTCTGGGAATTATCCTCATCAATGCTTCTTTATTAATATTGAAACTAATTTCACTCTCTATTCAGAATGATCATTAATTTTCAGTGTTATTACAGCTTGGAACTTGAGGATGTTTTTTTTTTTGTTTGTTTTTGTAAATAATATTTTTATTAGAGTATTAACGAAATACTCGAAATAAAAACGAAAATATTTGACATTTAAAACATCTTTGAAAGTCTAGTGGATAAATACCAATGAAAAATGCCATGATTTAATGTAAGATGTGGATGAAGCACCAACACGTTCACTCCATAGACTCCGTTATTCATCAAATGTTTAGATGTATGTCGAGTTAATTTAATGCAAGTCTTCAGAGAGGCGCTTATGCTAATTGCTGTTTGGCAAAAATATATTTTTTTTAAATGTGAACAGTCAACAGCCCCTTGATCCGATACGTCTGTCGGGATGTTTATCGTGCGGAGAGACGGATCAGATTCAGGATCAGATGGAAGTTGCATCAGTCACAACCTCTTTTGGAATGCAGCAGGAGGAGACGGCGCTGCTGTCGAGATGCTAATCAAGATGGCCACCGCAGCAATTAAAGAGAGAAGTGGAGAGAATCGCCGGGGTGCCGCTCTAATCACGCTGCCTCATCAGCGCTGGAACGGAGTTGTCCTCATGCATCTCATCCAGACGTAATTATCACACACTGGTGTGTGTGTGTGTGTGTGTGTGTTTCTTTCCTCCTAAACTTTGAAATGATTTCCCTAAAAGGCACCATATTGAACCACACAAACACACACCCTGAAAGCCACACACACACACTGAAATCCCTGCAGTCCAGCGCTGACCTTTAAACACTGAAAAAACATTTTAAGCACAACGTGTGAGGAGATTTTCCACAAAGTGTATCGTTATGATAACTTCAGCTCACCTCCTTGACTAGTGCTGTTCGCTAAGCAGCATTTTCCTGCAGCGCTCAGGTCAATACCGAGTTCACAACTTCGCCCGTTGAAGAGAAAAAAAAAAAGCAGAGGCTTGACACCAAACTCTGAGCCATGAGGCTGACATACTGTAGCTAGCAAGATTGCGAAGCTAATAGTCTCCAGATTAGCATTGTAGAAATAGCATCATTCATCACACACTCATGATATAGTCGAATAGTAGAGTTTGTCTTAGTAACGGCAGATTTATAAAACAGCAGAAGGCTGAGTCTGAAACTCAGTAACTCACAACTGGGGTTCCCCAGGGATCATTTCAAGGTCCGCAGGTCTTTTCTATTTACACTACATCTCTGGGGCCTGTGATTGAGTCTCATGGCTTCTCATACTGTTGCTATGCTGATGACACCAAGCTCCATTTGTCCTTCCAGCCAGATGATCCATCTGTCTTCACAGACCACATCTCAACACCTGCACAATCCTGTAGGTTCATTCTGTACAACAACAAGAAAATCAGACCTTATCTCACCGAACAGGCTACACAGATACTAGTCCATCTCAAAACTGGACTACTGCAACACTACTCTCGGGCCTCCCAGCAGTTCCATCAAACCCCTTCAGATGATTGAACCAGCCCAAAAGAACCTATGTCACTTCATCTCCCTCCACTGGCTTCCTGTAGCCTCCCGCATCAAATTCAAGGCCTTGATGCTCACGTACAAGACCTTGTCTGGAACAGCATCGTCCTACCTCAACTCTCTCCTGAAGGCTTACGTTCCCTCACGCAATCTGCGATCGATTAGCGACCGACGTTTAGTAGTACCTACTCAGTGTGGCCCAAGGTCCCTTTCCAGAACCTTCACACTAACTGTCCCTCAGTGGTGGAATGAACTTCCAACCTCAATCCGGACCACAGAATCTCTCACCATCTTCAAAAAACAGCTAAAGACCAACCTCTTCTGTGAACAAATAACTAACCCCTTAAACACCAACCCCACATTATACTTAAAAAAAAAACATCTACTCTGGCACTTTGCTTCTCTAGAACTCAATTAATAAATCTTGTATGGTAGCACTACTCATATTGATCTCCGCTTGATATATCGCTTTGCTTGTATTTCCTAATTTGTAAGTCGCTTTGGATAAAAGCGTCTGCTAAATGAATATGTAAATGTAAATTTGTTTACAAAAAAAGTTAGTAAATAAAATAATGTAAGGCAAAACTAATTTCTTTATTTTCTCCTGTTTTTCTCAAAAACATTGATTGAAAAAAAAACAGCCCTTTTCATCGCTCTGTCCTTGAACTTCCACTAGAACAGGACTCTGAGCGGCGTTGAAGATGGAGCATTCATGCTAGGCTAGTTTTCTTTTTCTTCATGAGGATTTAGCAGCTCTGTTGCCGTGGTAACAATGCTGGATGGTTGGACATTAGTTTGAATTACAGTACTCACTCTATGAGCTTGATACTGTATGTGTGTGTTTTTGCTTATTATCCATGGTGCATTAGAGCACTCTGTATTCATTTAGTATGTTAGCATTGTAGTGTTTGATGGGGAATTGATTCGGGTGTGTTCGAGGGAAACGTTAGCATTCATCATTCTCCAAACCTCCACTGCTTGCTGAGTGAAATGAATTCATTCATTCGTTCTGTTCCTTCCTTCCTTTAATGCAGAGACAACAAGAGTCGATTAGCTTAGCTTAGGCGGATCAGTGGAGCGCTAAAGCCATCGAGCGCCTCTGGAAATGAAATAAACACTCTTTTTGACTATGTTCCATTTTTCAGAACTTTATTCGTCTTCCTTCGCAGCTCTATCCCATTCCCTTAAAACATGTGGCTCACTGGAAGCGGTGTGGTGGTTGCCGATTTTCTCGGTTGTTGTAGCGTAGTAGAGAGTTGCACTCAAAGCTGCTAACGCTGAACAACTCTTTTAATAAGCTACCACAAGGTTATTTGCATCTTCTAAGCGAATAAGGCAAAGATCATGCTAACTAGAGGCATCGTAGCACTGCAGGTGCATGAAGGTGGATTAGCGTGTTTAGCATGGCATCTCACACACACTTAGTCATCATGCTAACACAAAATCAGTGAATACTCCTAGCGGCTAATCACTGGGCAGGCTAATACAACTCAATATTCAGTTTACAAAACATGACAAATATCTATCTATCTATCTATCTATCTATCTATCTATCTATCTATCTATCTATCTATCTATCTATCTATCTATCTATCTATCTATCTATCTATCTATCTATCTATCTATCTATCTATGTGTCTGTCTGTCTGTCTGTCTGTCTGTCTGTCTGTTGAATGAAAACAGAAGGCAAATGGTTACACTTTAAGAAATAAAGCGAGGTTGAAGCTAATCATTCTGCCGGCTAATAAAACTTAATTTACCATGAAAAAGAAAGAAAGAAAGAAAGAAAAAGATAGGTGGACATTGCAAAGAAACCAAACACGGGAAAAAAAAGGAAAAGAAGAAAGAATAGAAGGGAATGCTGGGAAACTGCTGCATTGTTATTATCAAACGTTTTTTATATCCTGTGCTTCTGGAACTTTCTGTTTTCATGGAGACAGGGGGCGGAGACCCCTTAAATCTCCGATAATGTCACTAATGAATTCCAACACCAGTATACAAATTTTTCCCATAATCCCTTGCAAAGTTCCGGCCATGTCCGAGAGCTCCACAACGCTGCATGACTTTCCACACGGATGCTAAAGCGCCAGCACTGGAAACTTGAATGAAAAGGTTAATGATATGCGGAATTGACCTTTACTGTCGGAGTCATGTGACTTTAATTGTCACTTTTTTCCTCAGAGACTCATTTTCTCGCCGTTGCTCAAAAATTAGCCGAGCAGCTAATGGAGTCGGAGTGAAAGAAGTGGAGATTAACGATGCCGTAGCGTGTGGTGTAGAGAGATGAACATCTCTCTACATGCTAGTGAGGCAAAGAGAAAAGGCTCGGTGTGTTAGCGCCTAACACCGGCTCATCTGTCCTAATGCTACAGAGTACAAGTGATATAACTGAGCTCCAGGTTTATTATCTTCAGTCAAGATGCCATTTCTTCCTTTCTTCTTTTTTTGTAAACTCCTTTATTTATTCTTAATTCCTTCCTCCATTTTTCCATGTTGTCACCTCTTTGTTTTGTACTATGTCCATTACTTTCTTCCAGTCAACTGTTTGATTAGCTTTCTTGTTCTTTATTTCATTTCATTCTTTCTCTCTTCCTTTCTTGTTTTTTACACCCCCCCCTGGCCCCCTCCAGTTTAGTTATGTGCACTCTCCAGCTCTCTGTCACTCTCTTTTTTTTCTCTCCCTCTTTTCCCATATCAACAGTTCTTTGATTAAATTGTCCCCGTCATTACTCCCATATTGCTCCGATATAACCTGGTGATTACTCAAATATCGCTCTGATATAACCCCGTGATCACTCCCATATTGCTCCGATATAACCCTGTGATCACTCCCATATCGCTCCGTTATAACCCTGAAATCACTCCCATATTACTCTGATATAACCCCATGATTACTACCACATCACTCTGATATAACCCCGTAATCACTCCCATAGCGCTCTGATATAACCCTGTGATTACTCCCATATCGCTCCAATATAATCCCGTGATTATTCCCATATCGTTCTGATATAACCCCGTGATTACTCCCATATCGCTCCGATATAACCCAGTGATTACTCCCATATCACTCCGATATAACCCCGTCATTTCACCAATATAGCTCCAATATAATCCTGTGATCACTCCGATATAACCCTGTCATTACTCCAATATCGCTCTGATATAACCTCGTGATTACTCCAATATCGCTCTGATATAACCCTGTCATTACTCCCATATCGCTCTGATATAACCCCGTCATTACTCCCATATCGCTCTGATATAACCCCGTCATTACTCCCATATCGCTCCCATATAACCCCGTCATTACTCCCATATCGCTCCGATATAACCCCGTCATTACTCCAATAGCGCTCTCATATAACCCCATCATTAATCCAGTATCGCTCTCTAATATAAACCCTGTCATTACTCCAATATCGCTCTGACATAACCCTGTCATTACTCCCATATCGCTCCGATATAACCCCGTCATTACTCCAATATCGCACTGATATAAACCCGTCATTACTCCCATATCGCTCCGATATAACCTCGTGATCACTCCCATATTGCTCTGTTATAACCCCGTGATTACTCCCATATCGTTCCGATTTAACCCCGTGATTACTCCCATATTTTTCCGATTTAACCCCGTGATTAATCCCATATCGTTCTGATATAACGCCATGATTACTCCAATATCACTCCGATATAACACCGTGATTACTCCAATGTTGTTCCGATATAACCCCCTGATTACTCCAATATCGTTCTGATATAACCCCGTGATTACTCCAATATCGCTCTGATATAACCCCGTGATTACTCCCATATCGCTCTGATATAACCCTGTGATTACTCCAATATCGCTCCGATATAACACCGTGATTACTCCAATATTGTTTCGATATAACCCCCTGATTACTCCAATATCGTTCTGATATAACCCCGTGATTACTCCAATATCACTCTGATATAACCCCGTGATTACTCCCATATCGCTCTGATATAACCCTGTGATTACTCCAATATCGCTCCGATATAACCCCATGATTACTCCAATATCGTTCTGATATAACCCCGTGATTACTCCAATATCACTCTGATATAACCCCGTGATTACTCCCATATCGCTCTGATATAACCCTGTGATTACTCCCATATCTCTCCGATATAACCCCATGATTACGCCCATATCGTTCTGATATAACACCGTGATTACTCCCATATCGCTCCGATATAACCTCTTCATGATTTCCATGAGAGCAGATAATTTGTGTGAATATTTTGAACAAAAGATCAAACGGTTCAACAATGAAGACAATTTTTCACAGCCTTCTTTGCTCTTATTTACCAAGGGTGTCAATATTAGTGGAGGTCCCTATATGTACTTTATATATTTAGTTTCCAGCGCGAGTGGTTGAATGTTTGTAGGATTGACTCCCAGAAGGCATCCTGGAAAGTGCATTGAGCATGGTTGTTCCCTTCGGCTCTGTGCCAGTTTACTGCACATGACGTGCTGCACACGGTGGCACTAATCGGTAGTCAGGTCACGGGGGACGTCCCACTCTGATTGGTGGACTAATGGACGGATGCAGTCAGGCGTGTGCCCTTCCCATGTTTTGAGGACTTCCAACTACAAAAACGATTGCTAGCTCAAGGAAGAAAATCATAGACAGAAAATAGAATTGATTGTTAGCATGCTATGGTCTGAATAATGCTAACTAGCTTGAATAACTGCATGGTTGCTAGGGTAAAAACAAGACACCACAGCACTTGTCTTTAGCAACAGCTTTATAGACTCTCCTGCTAGTACACATAGGTCAGTATCTAACCTGATTAGTTTTTTTTCTGGCTAACCGACTACTAAAAACTATCTAGCTAGAACTAGCATATCTGATTACACTTCATCAGTTACACGATAGCATAATATTCACTATGAAGTGCCAGATATTTCATTTAGCCAACACACACTGGATGATTTCAGTGAAATCACATAAATATACATCCAAATTTGCTTTTATTTTTTAATTAAATTACAAAAGACCTCTATTTGGTATTCCCCCCACCCCACAAGTACTTTTTTTTAATGAAATAATTTGGTGTTAATCAGAATGCAAGCCAGATTGTGTTTTGATAACAGTGTGCTCCATATTCATTTATACCTCATTTTAAAAAATAGTTTGATCGTGAGCTTGCGATACTTTTAGGATTAGATTCACTGCTAGACTTTAAAACAGTTTTACCCTTCCCGTCTCGTCTCTCCTCTTTCGTATAAGAAGCCGATGTTGGCTGAGAATAGCCGCAGGGCTCACTCAGCATGGTGGAACATAATGATGGCATGAACTTCTCTCAACTTCACATCAAAGCCTGATGGGTTTTCAAAAATGACACCAGATTGTGTATTTGGCCGTGAGAATTCTGGCATGCTTCTTAGTGGATCAAGCCTTGATTATGCTCCAGAGGGGGAAAAAAATGTTTCTCCATTTTTCCTACAAAGGGATTTGACCTCTCATGCATATGAATTAGCTAGGTTTAATTTTGCTTAGTTGATTTTTTAGTTAGGCTAATAGTGGATGGAATTTAGTAAGCAGCATGATGGTGTGTGTGTGTGTGTGTGTGTGTGTGTGTGTGTGTGTGTGTGTGTGTGTGTGTGTGTGTGTGTGTGTGTGTTTTGGCTAACAGGAGAACTCATCCTCACGGAGTTCTCACAGCTTTCCATCAGTGTCGAGGATGGAAAGAAAGAAAAGGTCAACACGTTATTTGCAGAAATCCCTCCATCGCTCCGGGATGGTAAAACCCCGAACGATGATAATCAGAAGCGCTGACACGGTGTCTGTGAAAAGTTTACCTGAGGGTGTGAAGACATTGTGAAGAGCTTCATTTAATCATCGGGATTTCATCTCCAAAGATCACTAAATGCACTACTCTGGCAATTTTCACTCCAGCTGGCCTTTTTCAGAACTACTATAGTGAATCAGGTTCAGTAGAACTGAGTGCAAAACTTTGCATACCCATGGTTCCCGGTGAAAAAAGGAAGATGTACCTTAATGCTACCGCCAACTTATCTGTTTTTTGGTTTGTTTTGACAGGCGTGTCAGGAGGTAGGGATGTTGGAAATGAATGTACAGTGAGGGAAAAAAGTATTTGATCCCCTGCTGATTTTGTACATTTGCCCACTGACAAAGAAAAGATCTGTCTATAATTTTAATGGTAGATTTATTTGAACAGTGAGAGACAGAATTACAAGAAAATCCAGAAAAATGTCAAAAATGTTATAAATTGATTTGCATTTTAATGAGGGAAATAATTATTTAACCCCTCTCAATCAGAAAGATTTCTGGCTCCCAGGTGTCTTTTATACAGGTAACGAGCTGAGATTAGGAGCACACTCTTAAAGGGTGTGGTCCTAATCTCAGCTTGTTACCTGTATAAAAGACACCTGTCCACAGAAGCAATAAATCAATCAGATTCCAAACTCTCCACTATGGCCAAGACCAAAGAGCTCTCCAAGGATGTCAGGGACAAGATTGTAGACCTACACAAGTTTGGAATGGGCTACAAGACCATTGCCAAGCAGCTTGGTGAGAAGGTGACAACAGTTGGTGCGATTATTCGCAAATGGAAGAAACACAAAAGAACTGTCAATCTCCCTCGGCCTGGGGCTCCATGCAAGATCTCACCTAGTGGAGTTGCAATGATCATGAGAACAGTGAGGAATCAGCCCAGAACTACACGGGAGGATTTTGTCAATGATCTCAAGGCAGCTGGGACCATAGTCACCAAGAAAACAATTTGTAACTCACTATGCCGTGAAGGTGTGAAATCCTGCAGCGCCCGCAAGATCCCCCTGCTCAAGAAAGCACACATACATGCCTGTCTGAAGTTTGCCAATGATCATCTGAATGATTCAGAGGACAACTGGGTGAAAGGGTTGTGGGATAAATAGGAGCTCTTGAGTTACAAACAACAAAAACGTGTTTGGAGGAGGAGGAATGCTGCCTATGACCCCAAGAACACCATCCTCACCGTCAAACATGGAGGTGGAAACAGTATGCTTTGGCGGTGTTTTTCTGCTAAGGGGACAGGACAACTTCACTGCATCAAAGGGACGATGGATGGGGCCATGTACCGTCAAATCTTGGCTGAGAACCTCCTTCCCTCAGACAGGGCATTGAAAATGGGTCGTGGATGGGTATTCCAGCATGACAATGACCCAAAACACACCAAGGCAACAAAGGATTGGCTAAAGAAGAAGCACATTAAGGTCCTGGAGTGGCCTAGCTAGTCTCCAAACCTTAATCCCATAGAAAATCTGTGATTTGGGAGCTGAAGGTTCGAGTTGCCATACGTCAGCCTCGAAACATTAATGACTTGGAGAAGATCTGCAAAGAGGAGTGGGACAAAATCCCTCCTGAGATGTGTGCAAACCTGGTGGCCAACTACAAGAAACGTCTGACCTCTGTGATTGCCACAAGGGTTTTGCCACCAAGTACTAAGTCATGTTTTGCAGAGGGGTCAAATACATATTTCCCTCATTAAAATGCAAATCATGTTATAACATTTTTGACATGCGTTTTTCTGGATTTTCTTTGTTGTTATTCTGTCTCTCATTGTTCAAATAAATCTACGATAAAAATTATAGACTGATAATTTCTTTGTCAGTGGGCAAACGTACAAAATCAGCAGGGGATCGTTCGCTGCGCTCTTGGGGTAATTTTGGGCCACTCCTGGGAAGGTTCACCACTGTTCCATGTCTTCGCCATTTGTGGATAATGGCTCTCACTGTGGTTCGCTGGATTCCCAAAGCTTTGGAAATGTCTTTATAACCCTTTCCAGACTGATAGATCTCAATTACTTTCTTTCTCAATTGTTCCTGAATTTCTTTGGGTCTCGGCATGATGTGTAGCTTTTAAGGATCTTCTGGTGGACCTTACTGTGTCAAGCAGCTCCTAGTTAAGTGATGCCTTGATTGTGAACAGGTGTGGCAATAATCAGGCCTGGGTGTGGCTAGAGAAATTGAACTCAGGTGTGGACAACCACAGTTATAGTATGTTTTAACAAGGGGGGCAATCACTTTTTCACACAGGGCCATGATGGGGTTTTTTTTTTTCACCTTTAATAATAAACACCTTCATTTACAAATTGCATTTTGTGTTTACTTGTGTTGTCCTTGACTATTGTTTAAATTGGTTTGATGTTCCGAAACACTTAAGTGTGACAAACATGCAAAGGAACAGGAAATGAGGAAGGGGGCAAACACTTTTTCACACCACTGTACTTTTTTCCCTCACTATACGTTTTACGGCGAACAAGAGAGTTCGGCTGCATCCCAAACTGCATACTTGCCTACTATAGGCCTGTAGTGGGGAAAAATACATGTATCTCGGCTACTATATAGACTGTAAGTACACGGTTTGGGACACACCCACGACTTCAAGCAGTTGTCTATTTGTACGTACAGCATGACAAATAATTAAATGGTAAATGGTGCACTTAAATAGCGCTTTTATCCTTTTATTGTGTCTCATTCTCCCATTCACACACACACACAAACACACCAATGGTTGCAGAGCTGCCATGCAAGGCGCTAACTTTCCATCGGAGGCAACGTGGGGTTCAGTTTCTCACCCAAGGACACTTCTGCATGTGTAGTCACGTGGGCCGGGAATCGAACCGCCATTCCTACAATTAGTGGACAACCTACCCCCTGATCCACAGCCGCCAAAATGAGTCTTCTATAATTAAAAAAGGTCATTCATGGATCAATATATTTAAATCAAGACCAGAATTTCCACTTACGTAAAATATTTCGTTTTTAAATATTGATATAATGTACATTTTCTACAATAAATTAAGTTTGTAAATGTACATATTTCTATTTAATGATTTTAACATAAAACCTGCAGCTATTGACCAATTGACTTTGTTTTGTTGAACTTACTAATTTTATTTCAATATTTGAAATTTAAATATATTTATTAATTATTATTTTTTTTATTATTTCATTTTGTTTTTATTCTGGGAAGCAAGCAAATAGAAAATATTGTTAGCAGGTGCAAGCAAAAATAATAACTCCACAAACAATGATCTTCATCAAAACAAAAACAAAAAATCTTCATCTTCAGGCCACGCCCATTTGAGGTTTAAATATGACCACAGAAACAAATAGAAAGATTTAACTTTAACCATAGCCAAACGCATACAGATACCGTTAGAGGCATTGTGTTGCAACTCTACCAGGAAGCTCAAAGTGAAATGCGGGTGTATTCTAGGTAACTAGTTCTCGACCTTTTTTTTTATTTATTTATTTTTTAAAAACAACAACAACTATATGAAAAGAAGTAGTTCCAAGTCTATAAAACAATCAGTATTGAAAAATGAGACACACTATTTAAACTATACATTTCTGCCTATTTACTGAAGTGTTTTTAAATCACAGAACCCTCATTTTGAATCACGGAACCCACCTTTCAAGTACCACAGCACTAAGGAGTCGGAATAAGCATTTTCTTCTGTGCAGTTTTTTTTTAAAAAAGGAACATTTCTGTATTTGTATAATTTACACATCATTTACTCAGTCATTTTTTGCACCTATGCAGTTCGAAATATTTTTTCTATTTTAATTTTAGTGCTAATATACTGTATGTATATATATATTTTTTTTTACATTTTTTTTACAAGATACAGTGGTGGGAAATACGTATTGAACACATCAACATTTTTTTAAGTAAATATATTCACATTAAATTTTCACCAGACATCTGTATTATTGAAGTCCATAAATGAAGTTCTGTGTAATAAAGTGGAATGACACAGCTAAAAAGTATTGAACACACTAAGAAAAAGCTGTTCTCCAAGGCAAGGCAAGGCAAGGCAAGGCAAGGAACCAGCTGAAATCCTTAAGTAATTATACCCCCTAATTAATATCAGCTGTGTTAGTAAATTGATGGTCTTCATAAAGGCTTTTCATTACCAAGGTGTGACAGAAGAAACATGTTTTGATGTGTAAAAGCAAAGAGCTCTCCTAAGACCATCGCAACCTTGTTGTGAAACATATTGATGCAATCGTACAAACGTAGTGTAAAATGTCTGAATCCTCCAGGAAGCACCGTTGGGGCCATTATCCACAAGTAGAAGCAACATCACTCCGTCATCAACCGGCCACACACAGGAGCTCCTCGCAAGATTTCTGACCAGGGAGTCAGAAGAGTAGTCAGAAGAGTAGCCCAAGAGCCAAGGATCACTCGGAAAGAGCTCCAGAAACACTTGGAGGCAGCAGGGACCATCGTCACAGAGAAAACAATAGGCAGTGCACACCACTTCACACTCACCCCACAAGACTCCCTTACTAAAGAAAAGGCATGTCGAAGCTTGTTTAAAGTTTACTACAACTCATATGGACAAGCCTATGAAATACTGGGAGATGTAGTCTGGTAAGACGAGAGCAAAATTTAACTTTTTGTCTGTCATACTACACACCATGTTTGGAGAAGAAATGGCGCTGCACATCACCCTAAAAACACTACACCCACAGTGAAACGTCATGGTGTGGGACTGTTTTTCATCACATGGTACTGGCATGTAACTGAATAAACAATGAATGGAGCCCTTTTCCGGGAGATTCTTGAGAAGAATTGCTGCCTTGCTGCCATCCACCAGGATGATGAAGATGAGACTTGGGTAGAGCTTCCAACATGACAATCATCCAAAACATACAGGAAAGGAAATTCTCAATTGGTTTCAGAGGAAAAAATCAAGCTGTTAGAATGGTTCAGTCAGTCACCTGACTCGAATCCAACTGAACAAGATTTAAAGACGAACAGACCAAAATAACACCTGAATACTGCGGCCCATTAATTTCTTCTTACAGGAAGTGTCTTGAAGCCGTCATTACAAACAAAGACTTCACTAAGTATTAAATACATTTACAAAATACATGTAACATCAAACCATGCCCATTGTTTTAAAGAGTGCCAATAATTCTGTAGTTAGACAGAAAATTTTATAGATCACCCTTCGATATTTATATCTGCTAATCGACCTAAATGCACAGACTCTTTATTTATTTTTTATTCCTCAATAACATTAGTGACTAAAACATTGATGACGCTGATGCTGATTATAGGCCAAGCCGTTATGTCATTTTGAAATGTCATCGTTGCCAGACTGCCGTCTAAACTGCTGACCTGAGACCTGCAAGAACCGGACATTATGGCAAATTCTTTATCATTCTTTATGCATTTGTTATTAAGGGAAAAGTAAGCTGAAGTGAGCATCAGGGTCACTGGAGGATGAGGTTTACTTTAGAGTGGTTATTTGAGGTTATCTCACATTGGCAGCTTTCCCGGAAAAGATAAACCTGAAAAAAAAAAAAAAAGCTGACACGCACTTCTGCGGGTTTGTGAATTTTAATGCGAGTCCAGTGGGAGATTTGTAGGCCACAGCAGTGAGCTTGGATTCTTCACCACTCTGTCATTGCACATCATCCATATACTTCACTCTGTAGTCTATTCGTATACGTATAACACCGTCATTCTTTCATACATTCCACCTATCTCATGGATCATTTTGTAGATGTACAATTACTGAATAATTGTAGGCCTAGGTAAGGGTCTACACAAAGTATTGGCACCCCCGTACTGTGTACATTTTCAAAAACATCTCCAAACCTATTAATTGGGATTTTAAAAGACTAAAGGTTATGTTTTTTTTTTTTTTTTTTTTGGGGGGGCGTTTATGTGCCGTGTTTGTTATTCGTCCTCTAGCCTTCATCAGGGTCAGTTTTTAATTGGCTGTTGGGTGAGATTTTTGGTTTTCTCACCCCAGTAATGACACCACTAGTGTTGTACTTCACACTCACCATCCATTATATCACTATAAATGAATATAGAATATAATATTGACTTGCTTGTGTAATAAAATCCTAAATCTATTTCATATGTATGAAATCTATTGCATGTATTATTCAGCTGTATAAATAATAACATAGCTCATATTTGCGCTCCAAATATTCCAAAATATTGAATTTTCTGCTAAAAAAAAAAAAAAAGATTATTGCAAAGGCCTATTCACTCAATATTAGACAATTAAAAGTTTTTCCAACTCAGTGAATATATTTAAATAATGGAGAGGTCGTTTTTTTTTTGGATGATGTTGGATTTTTTTTTACAAATTACCTCAAATTAAGAACTCCTAGGCACTCACCTAAGCTTTCTTGCAGTTACAGGATGCGTATAAGATGTCTATTTATCAATAGATCATTCTAAGGTTTGCAATGTGCTCATTTTTGAATAAAAAAAAAGCTTTCAGTGTAAAATAAGTTATCATGCACTTATGATGGTCGGACTGAATGAAACTATGTTGTATTATTGTAACTTCTACGTCGTATTTATTACGTATTATCTTTGAGAATTTTGGATGGTACTCAAATTTTGCATTGTGAGGTTTTTTTTTTACTTATACTGGTTAAAAAAAAAGTTACAGGGCATGGTGGTAACATGTGGCAGGTGTTGTAAGCATAAAGGAAGTTTAGCAATGCATTTACAGTATGATATTGAACATTTTGTAGAACGGTTTTATATCGCACGAACTGACTATTGGCGTAACATGACAAAACTAGCGATGTAGATAGCGGTGTCTTCAAGGTGTTTAGGATCAGGACTTAGTGTTGTTAAGCTCATTGTAGCTAGACTTGCAGTGACAGCTTAACTAAAATTACTTGTGTCAGATAAAGCGCAGGCTTTGTAATTAACAAAAAGCCAAGCAAGACAAACATGTCAATCGAAAGAATTATATAGAGAGAAAGGAACAAAAAAAGCAAAACAATCTTTGTTAAAATGTAAGGGAGAAATCGGATTAATTGCTTATATATTCTGGACATTTCATTTTATTATTTATTTGTTTGTTTATTTTGAAATTATGTATAAAAAAAAAAGCATAAGAGATGGAAAACACTGCAGTTGATTTTTTGGTATTTTATTTTATGCTTTGTTATAGTTCCTTCTCAAGTATTTTTCCATTCATGGATTTTTCCATATTTTCTCTCATTTGGAACTCTTTAGTCTGTTATGCGTAATGAGAAAGAAATCATCCACATACAGACATCCGACATGCACCATTACACTTTCCCCTTGATCCACTCTCGCTCGGTCTTTACTGCAGTCCGAGAGACTCTTTGCCCTTTAATTGGGTTTTATTCTCCATTATGGTGCATTATCCGGACCGTTCCATTCCCGGCTCATCTGTAACGCAGCACTAACGGCATACGGGATTAGCCTGCAGCTAAATCACTCTCTACACCGTGCCATCTGTAACGAGCTCATAAACACTGCCTTATATACCGTAAAGCTATAAAGCACAAATTACACACTCTCACTTTTTCTTCTCACTTCCTGCCCGTTTTTCCAAACGTTTTCAGTCCATTGTTTCTGAGCCCTGTCTTTATTAGCGTAGTGTTCTTTTGTTCTGATGCAAAAATGCGTATCATTAAAAGCGTAAAGTAAAACACTTGTGCTCAATTTTAGGAACCCAGCGAAAGTTCAGCCACTGGACATTTTCCATTTTTGAGTCAAAAATGTTGAAAATCATGAATGAAAAGTCACACTAGCTAGTTAAACATCTTTAAGATTATCGTCATCAAACCGAATTATTTGTAGTATTCTATTTCCCCTGCTTCCAGAAGACACAATAAAGTTCATCTGTTAGCTTCAAGATGGCAGTTCGATGCGAAAGAGTGCAGACCATGTACATTTACACTGAACAGATGGCAAAATAAACATCAATTAGAAGGAATAAGGGGGAAAAAAACCGTGCATGATGGGAAGTAGAGAAGAGGAGATGAGGAGAAGGAGAACGCCAGCATGAGGTGAGAATGTGACCGATTTCAGAAAAATATTTTTGTGTGTTTGTGTTTGCAGGAGCTCTGACGGTTCCCTCAGGACCTGCACTCCATCTGAGGAGGTAGGAGAAGCTTTTCACACATGCTTTAGGACTGAAAGATGGATGGATTGAAAGATGCTGGAGCTGGATGTGTCTATGCTATGTGTCCATGTATTATATAAAAATGTAGCATTATTAGCATTCTTCCTGCTTGGCGCTTCCAGAGATCCACAGGATGGAACAAAGGTTTGAGACTAAAAGCATGGTTTGAAGTAATCATAAATAAGTAAATATATTGTTCATGTATTTGATTTTAGGAGTAGTTTAATAAAATTAAGTTTAATGTAAGTCTACTATCAAATACAAACGCAAAAATAATGTTGATCCTTTCAGTTAAGAGATTTTTAAAAAAATATGTTTTTCTGCCATTACTGGATGTCGGCGATGTTAGCTAATCGTACACGCGAACCTGAATTATCCATCTGCTTGAAACCAAACCATCAAAACTCAACTGAAGTTCAGCAAGTTGTTTTGTTATCCAATTAACTTGCTTTAAAACTATTTCATACCACACTGCAAGCGCACTGCTAGTCCACAGTTTTGCTAGAATGCTATGCTAATCAGTGTAGCTTTTTGGCAACTAGCGGAAAAACAGGAGGCGTCAATCCGGTACACAAATGGCAATCTTATTTGCCATTTTCCTTTCCATTTCAAGGACCAATAATGCTAGTAATACTTGTACGCTATCAATCTATCATCCTAACATGCTTGTCCAGCACCAGCATTGTCTACGAGTTGTTTGTGTTGCCAGGGAGACGCTGCGGTCAATCGTTTTGCTTTCTTACACGCCCCAGTTATGATTCCGGCGTACCTAGAGGTGCGTATTTTCTTGAATGCTAATGAAGTGAGATCTTTTTGTACACATAGAACCAGGCTGTACATAAAAAAAAATCCTTGTATGTGAGCCATTTGTCTTCCGTGGTTTCTCTTCGCTCCTCTGTCCCTATGAAGTGATGCTTTCTGTTGTTTCCACGCTGAATTCTGAAGCCAGTCCATCGTTACCATTGCAGCAGGCGCTACAGCTTCGTAAAGGTGACATTTTCCTGCTCTCATGCATTATAAATGGCTTTGATGCGGCGTAAGAGAGTGAGCACAGAGGG